>WWET01008064.1:2034-35875 GCA_011038615.1 Limnodynastes dumerilii | reverse complement strand
CGTTACCTGGACATTGTTCTATCTGACTCACCCAGGCATTACCCGGAACTACTTTACGGACTTCTATTACTTACTCTGTGAAGTTTACATTCAATGCAACAACCTTTTAAACCCGCTTGTTTCCACTTTACTCCCGCTCTCAACTTATTCCCTTGATACCCGAGACGGATTCACAAACTCCCATAGCTGTGACAGTTTGTACTGGCCCAATGAATCCAACCAGGGAAAAACCCCAAGGGACATTGCCTGCCTTGGCAGACAGACATGTGCGCCAGGAAGCTACCATAGGACAGGTAGTTTCCTGTTTACATGAGTTAGCGAATCAAGTGGGTGCCTTTCAGTCTTCCTCCCAAATTGTTAGTTGGGGTCAGAACTGCTTCAGAAACTGTCTGACTCAGGTAGTTCCATAACGTCATGTCATATCTGTAGCTACTCCCAATGTTCCAATCCAGTACCAAGAATTTCTGGATGTCTTCAGCAAACAATCAGCGGAAACTTTGCCACCTCAACGGCCATGGGACTGTCCCATTGATCTTCTTCCTGGCTCTTCACCCCCTCGATCGAACATATCCGTTATCACTCCCTGAGACTCAAGCTATGACGGAGTATATCCAAGACAACCTCGCTAGGGGTTTCATATGCCCTTCTTCATCTCCTGTTGGCGCAGGTTTCTTTTTTTGTAAAGAAGAAGGACGGAGGACTTCCCCCTTGCATCGATTACCGTGGTCTAAACACCATCACAGTTAAGAACCGGTATCCCCTGCCCCTGATCTCAGAAATGTTTGACCACATAAAGGGTTCCATGGTATTTACCAAACTTGATTTAAGAGGAGCATACAATCTAATTAGAATCAGAAGTGGTGGCGAGTAAGAAAACGGCTTTCAACACAAGGGACGGCCATTATGAATACCTAGTGATGCCCTTTGGCCTAAGCAACGCCCCTGCCGTCTTCCAAGGATTTGTCAGTGAGATATTTCGTGACCTTTTGAACATTTCTGTAGTTGTCTATTTGGGCGATATTCTCTCCTGAGATTTGGCTAGCCACCGCGCCATGGTAAAAGAGGTACTGTCCCGTCCACGAAAAAACTAGAGGAAAATACTTTTGAGACCGACAGTATCCCTTTCTTGGATTTTATTTTCTCTGGCACTCAAATTCAGATGGACCCTGCTATAGTGCAAGCTATTTTGGATCGGCCTCAACCTGCCACCTTCAGAGGAATTCAAAGGTTCATAGGCTTTGCGAATATCTACAGATGTTTTGTACATGACTACTCGACCATCCTTGCTTCTATTACATCCCTGACCCGCAAGGGCTCCAACACTGCTAAATGGCCTGTAGAAAGCCAACAGGCATTTCAGCAGTTAAAAGAGGCCTTTGTCACAGCTCCGGTATTTCGACAACCAGATATTTCTCTGCCTTTTTTCCTCGAAGTGGAAGCCTCCTCTGAGGGAACCGGGACAGTCTTGTCACAGAAATTTGCTGACGCCCAAATTCATCCCTGTAGCTACTTCTCCAGAAAGTTTCTTCCGGCTGGAAAAAATTACACCATTGGTGAGAAAGAACTTCTTGCCATGAAACTTGCACTGGAGGAGTGGCGGTACCTTCTTGAAGGGGCAGTTTATCCGGTCACAGTCTTCACCGACCACAAAAACCTTCTTTACTTCAAAACTGCCCAATGTATTAATCCACGACAGGCCTGGTGGTCTCTGTTCTTCGCACGGTTCAACCTTCAGCTTCGCTTCCGCCCAGGAAGTAGGAATCGCAAGGCTGATACCTTATTTAGGCTCTTTTCCCCAGAAGATTGTGGAGAAAAGGAAAACCACTTTATTCTGGACCCTGTCACAGTTGCTGCTACTCATTCTGTTCCTTTGGGTAAGACTTTTGTGCTGTCCATGCTCAGGAAAAAACTCTTGCATTGGGCTCATGCTTAAAAATTCTCAGGACATGTAGGCATAACTAAGACCCTAGCATTTGTATTCCAGGACTATTGGTGGCCATCTCTCTGTGAAGATGTCAAGGTATATGTAGCTGCTTGTTCACAATGTGCACAGCACAAGACTTCCCAGGAAAGGCATCTCTAGGTACTCTTCAACTTTTACCAGTACCTAAAGCTCCCTGGACCCATATCTCTATGGACTTTGTTACTGATTTACCTCCGTGTAAACAATACAATACTATTTGGGTGGTTGTGGACCGGTTTTCAAAAATGGCCCTTTTTACACCACTCAAAGGGCTCCTGTCTGCACCAATTCTAGCCCAGCTATTCATCGCGCACATTTTTCACCTCCACGGATGTCCAGAAGAGATTGTACCAGGGGTCCAGTTCACGGCTTGGTTCTGACGAGTGCTCTGCAAAAGTCTTCAGATAAAGTTGAAGTTCTCCACCGCCTACCATCCGCAGACAAATGAACAAACTGAACGAGTCAATCAGGATCTTGAAACTTGGGCGGAGTTTTCACACAACCATCATTATCATGAATCCTTGAAAGATACTCCATTTAAAGTAATATACGGATACCATCCAAGAGTTCCACCCTTTTCATTGCTTCCAGCTGCTTCCGTGCCTGCTTCTATTACCTCTTTAGAAAAATTTGCAGAAACTTGGAAGAAGGTGAGAACTGCACTCCTGAAAGCCTCCAACAGATACAAGATTCATGCTGATTGCAAGAGAAGTGCCATTCCTCCTCTTCATCCCGGGGATAGGGTATGGTTAGCCTCCAAAAATCTTTGTCTCAAGGTACCCTCTATGAAATTTGCTCCTAGGTTCCTGGGTCCTTTCAGGATCAGTAAAGTCATCAATCCAGCGGCCTATAAACTTGATCTTCCTCCTCATCTTCGTATTCCTAATTCTTTTCATGTGTCCCTGCTCAAACCTCTTGTGATCAACAGGTTTTCAGCACCCTTGAAGAAACCTTCTAGGATCTCGGGACCTCACAGTGATGGTCTCCACTACTCACCACCTTGACTCGCAGTATTCTTCCTCCGGCATCCCACGTGGAGTTCTGGCGCCAAGCACCGCGGAGCTCCGGACTATATGTGCCGCCATCATGTTTGGCCCATGTGACTCTGAACCACCAATGAATGCTTACCTGCTCTGGTCCTCCAGCCAATCAGTGCACAGGGCGCACTATTTAAACGCTGTCCACCTTCTCATCGTTGCCAGTACAACTTGCTCACCCAAGGTGCCTGGTTCTCCTGTATTATCCTGTGTTCCTGACTCCAGTCCTGATCCAGCTTGCTTCTGGCTCCAGTCGTGATCCAGCGTGCTTCTGACTCCAGTCCTGATCCAGTCCTGGCTTATTTCTGATCCTGATCCAGTCCTGGTGTATTCCTGATCCTGATCTAGTCCTGGTGCATTCCTGATCCAGTCCACGTTTCCCATGTCATTTTTTATTTCAAAATTCCACGTTGTTTAGTATACCTAAATTGGTTTATTGTGTCTGACACATAATTTTTTTCATATATTACTTGATTTGTTGTATTTTATTTAAGGAAGCACTTTAATAATATTATCCATTTAGTTTGCACCTTATTTCATCTATAATTACATTTGCATTTCTGAAAGACCGCATATACGCAATCTACATAACGAAAAGTTCCGTAGATTACGTAAAAAAGATACTACGCATACGCTGTATCAAATATTGGGAAACACTGGACGTATATATGCAATACGTCAGGTGTTGTGAATCTGGGCCTCCAACTCTGCTAACCTCAATCAAATCCTTTCTTGGCATATGAAACCTGCCATTAAAAAATGGGTAGATATTTAATCCTCTTTTCTGAATTCAAACACTCTGTGCTACTTTCTTTTGTTGCCAAGATCCAGTAAGCCAGCCTCTGCATACACTATACCCCTTATAAAATTTACCTTGTCTATGTAAGATTTCCTCAGTGCTAAATTTAATCTGAGGACCTACCCCTCACCCGTATCACCTATCTAGAATCATCCACGTTTTAAGCCAGGAAACCAGAGAAGTATTAATAGCCTATGAACAGTGATTAATGTAGACAGGCTTTTTTCACATATTAGGTCCTTTGGCCCCCAAATCATTTGTGGATTTTAGTGAAAGATATAACCTTCCCAATTCTCTTACATATTGATACCTATAAATCAAGGTTTTTATCCAATCTCAGATAAGATTAAATACTATTCATGAAAATACTCCATAAAAAAATTATGCAGCAAATCCTCGGGTCAGAAAGGGACAATATCATATATATACCATTCAATCCTAGCAGCAGAATCAATTAACCGTGTAACACATGAAACCACTTGAAAGAGTGAAGATTGGGAATCCATGCAAGAGAGAATTGCAAAAGGTTCCATTAACTTAGCCACCCATGAAACTAATTACTAGATATAGTCCAGATAGTATCTTGTACCTAAAAACTTCACCTTATGTTTCCTCAAGTATTACCAACATGTTATAGATGTGTAACTGCAAGGAACAAAAAGAAGTCCGGTGCTCCAAACAAACATTATACAACACTATGTACCAGCTCATACATAAAAAGGAGGTTTAGTTCACAATATAGCTATATTGGGTTAAGCTCACCTGCCCATGTTGTAGATGTGATTGGGCAGTGTGATTTTTTTAATACGCATTTGGTGGCCGTGACTGCTTATTAGTCAAATTGCGATTAAATTTCACTTTTAATTCAACAGGTCACCTGTACACCACGATGCATAAAAAACCAAGGACCCCATTGGGCTGCAGGGTCATAAACTGCAGGCAGGTGCCTCAATTCAGTCACCAGGTAGGCAGGGGTTAATCAAGTAAGTTCCTTCTGGAATAGGGGTGGGGTTTGAGGAGAGGAGGGACAGGGTATTTTATAAGTTGGACTGTTAGAGGGGGAGCGGGGCACTCAGCGTTGAGGCTTCATTTTATTGCCCTTCTTTTTTGGTTTTAGCCTCTCCTTGCGTACCCGCGACCATTCCCGGTGTTTCCCTGGTCAGCACTGTATTCCCTGGGCGGCTCCCCCCCCCCTCCCCGTTCCTGTAGCGTGCAGAGCGGCGCCCAATGCTTCTTTTATTATATGTCGCGGCCAGCCAGATCCAGTGCCACTCCTCTCCGCTACAGAGAGGAGCCAACCATTGCCGCAGGCCCGCACGCTTCCAGTCCTCGCCGGAAGTGTCGTGACATCACTCCAGCGGCTGACGCAGACCCTCCAACATGACCCATTTCATTAGGTAAAATATACTCCACACCTGGTGAAATGACTATTTGTCTCTTTAACAAAGGTGTTTACCATAGTAACTGACAGTTGGAAACTGAGAAGCAGAGTGTTTTGTACCTGATGGATTGGGTCATGGAGGGTATGCATAAGCGGGCGCTCCAGGCCATCAGCCTAGCGCAGTGTTGGCAAACCTGTGACACCCCAGATGTTGTGAAACTACAATTCCCATCATGCTTTGTCAGGTATCTGCTATGCTTTTGCAGTTAAGGCATGCTGGGTGGGACTCGTAGTTTCACAAAACCTGGAGTGTCACAGGTTAGCCAACATTGGCCTAGCGTCATGTCAGCAATCGCTGGAGCTAACCTACCGACCCACACCCAACCTACCTGCACAGCAACGCAGCATGGAGCAAGTGGGCCAATCTTTGATAGATCTGTGGCTCCCCCTCTCCCTACAGACAGGGATCCTGGCAGTCTAAGCGCTATGTTGGCAGATTAGGCTGTCCGTTAGGGACAGAATAAAAAAGGGTAAGTACATAGATATGTTCTCCCTTACGGAGGAAGTGAAGAAAGGGAGCCATGGCAAAAGGAGGCTTAGGCGAAGGCGCATAAAAAAAACTTTGCAAGATGGCTGGAGGGTTTTTGTATATTTGCTGCCTGCTATATGGAGTTTCAGCAAGCTGAAGCCAGGCCCATATGGTGCTATCTGCACCTCATACAAGAGATGCATAGCAATTTCAGGGGCTCAGTATGGAGGGCTTATGATAAGGGCTTTAGAAAAAAGGAGAAAGGCCTTCAATGTTTGGACTTTGACACTTCAGTTATGCAGTCGGGAAAGTTTATGGCAAATCCTCAGTCCTTTCATAAACCTAATGTCCAGCAGGGGGGGGGGAGCCACAGCCCTTGTCCCAGGGAAGGGGAGGTGTTTTGAGTTCAACAACTCCAGGTGCACTAGGGGAGCAGCGTGCTGCTGTAGGCACTCCTGCATTAGATGTGTGGGGGTCAGCCAGTGGAGGATTGTCGAGTGCAGCCCTCTTTTTCCCCCAGTCACCAGCCAGGGCCCAGGGCTATTACCCAAGGAGGAATCCCCAATTAGATTGCTTAACTTGCATCATTTACCCCCTAAGGGATGTTACTAAGTTGTTGAGCCTGGGTTTTTTTAGTTCGGATTTAAGTTGCCTATTGTGGGTTTATTTACGACAGATTGCCCGCATAACCTTAGGTCAGGAAGGCAGTTGCCTGATGTCCTGGAGCAGAAAGTCATGGAGGAAGAGCGCAAAGGGCGAATAGCCGGCCCCTTCAGTGGTCCACTGCTGGAGGGTTTGGTGGTTTCCCCAGTAGGGATAGTGCTCAAAAAGACCCTGGGAAAATTTAGACTGATACAGCACCTGTCATATCCAGAGGGTGGCTCAGTCAATGATGCCTTTGATCCGGGAAAATGTTGAGTGGTCTATCAGTCTTTTTGAGGAGGCATTGGAGATGGTGCGCTCATGCGGTAAGGGGGCCCTAATGGCCAATTAGACACAATTAAACAGGGTTTATGGCTATATTGTTGCCTGCCCATGGGATGCGCCATCTGCTGTGCCTTCTTTGAAAAATTCAGCACCTTCCTACATTGGTGCATGCAGGTGGGGTCAGGACACTGCATGATGGTGCACTACTTGGATGACTTCCTCTTCATTGGCCCGTCTGCGTCGGAGTTATGCGCTAAGGCCCCTTTTTTCTGCTAGAGCTTTTTTTTTTTACCATTTTGGGGTTCCGGTGTTGGCTGACAAAACTGAAGGCCCCACATTCTGTTTGTCATACTTAGGTATTGAAGTCAATCCCGCTGCTGGTGTATGCAGGTTACCGGCGAACAAAGTATGCCGCCTGTGAGAGGTGCTGGATGACTTGAAAGGGCAGCCGAAAGGCTATCCTAACAAAAGGTTCAGTCCCTGATGGGTCTGCTGAACTTTGCATGTGGGATTATACCTATGGGCAAAGTTTTTTGCCGTTGTCTGGAGCAAGTGACGGCTGACGTGAGGCTGTCACATCACAACGGTTTCACAGAATATTCGCGATGACATGGCAGTGTGGGCCACATTTTTCTCAGACTTCAACGGAACCTGCATTTGGCAGGTGCCAGTTGCAGCTTTACACTGACGCAGCAGGGTCAAGAGGTTTTGGGGCATATATCCAGGGGCTATGGTGCACAGCACCATGGCCTGGAGTCTGACAGGCCTCACGGCCAACTTGCTAGTCTTGGAGCTATTCCCGATTATTGCCACTGTGGAGCTGTAGGCGGCAGAGCTTCGGGATCGAAGCATTGTCTTTTGGTGCGATAATATGGGGGTAGTCCAGGCCATCAACGGGCAGCGGGCCTCGTCTCCTGCTATTCAGTTGCTGCAGTTCCTGGTTTTAAAATGTTTAATGTAACCTTTAAAGCTAAGCATGTACCAGGGGTAGAGAATAGAGTAGCAGATGTGCTCTACCGCGGTGAATGGGCTAGTTTCAGGGAATTGGCTCTGCAGGCCGAATACACAGGTACACGGGTCTGTCAACTACATCTTTGGCAGATCATGAATCTGGCGTAGAAGCCCTGGCTAATTCATACCTGGCCCCGGCCAAATTGAGGGTCTACAGGCTAATTTATGAAGACTAAAGAGAGGCAAGGTAAGTCTGGCTTGGATGTATTGCTGGGTTGGATTTGGCAGGAGTATGAGACGGGTAGATCTAGGGTGAGCATGAACTCTTTCCTAGCAGGGGTTTCCCATTTTTCTATCTTAAAAGGTGTCCATGATTTTACTAAACACCCTTTAGTGAGAAAATTTATGAAAGGGTGGGCCCGGAGACAGCCTAGTGGGGAGGACACTAGAAGACTATTGATCAGAGCATGCTGAGTAGGTTATTGGTCATTATCTCCAATGTAACATATTCCAAGTTTGAAAGTAGCTTGTTCAGGGTGGCATTTTCTTGGGTCTTTTTCGTCGCCTTCAGGGTGAGCAAATTGGTAGCCGCTGGTAAAAAGGCGATGAACTCAGGCATGCTGGCTAAGAATGTGGTAATGCATTGAGTCTTTTTGCCAGCGCACACAGACGCAGCCCTATGTCCGGTCGCCCTGGCAAAAAACTACTTAAAACTACTTAAAAGGGGTAACTGTAAAGGGTTCCAATTGGTTAGCCCACGTAGAAGGGGACCCCCTTACAAAGTATCAATTTGTCTTTGTCCTGAAGAGTTGCATTGCAGCACTGGGTTTGGACCCCTCTCTATTTGGCCGCTGGCCTAGAGAGTTGGTCGCCAGATGTGATCAAGGCTCTAGGGCGGTGGAAATCTGTGGCATATAAGAAATAAGTTAGACTTAATAAATAGAGTAAGTAAGTTATTGGTGAGTGTCTGTTTCGGGAGGCACTGGAGCTTGGGCACACCTAGGAGTAGCTGCTTGCCCTCAGGAGGCACAGGGGGGATTTTCTTCCTTTTTTGTCCTCCCAGTAAGACATTGGAGTAGATTCATGTCTTTGAGGTTTCATAGGGAGTTGTTTACCCTCGTTGGGTGTGCACAGGGACAGGTGCCTTCCTCCTTTCCTCCCGTAATGTTTTTTTTTCCTTTAAATTTACAGGCTCCTTTCAGGCTATGTTAAGATGTTAAGATAGGATTTTAGCACGTAGGTTTAAACTAAGTTTGTTAAGTGGCAAGGTAACAATTAGGTGGTAAAGGCTCTTTAAGTTTCATTACGTAGATATCATTCTTTCTTTCAAGATGTCATTTGGGCCATCGAAGAGCTTGGATTGTGAGCCTCTCGTTCCTTTTTTGGGCGGGCGGGCAGGCAGAGAGCAGGGGCGCTCCATCACCTCTCTCAGATTGGGAAGTGAATTGGTTGGGATTTAGAGGGTTAAAGTGAGAATTAATCTCCCATCTTTTGAATCGGGCCCTTTACGTTTTTGGTCACCCGCAAGCGGTTATTATTCACTTAGGGGGTAATGACTTAGCAGATCCATCTGGGATTTAGAAAAGTCGATGAAAAAGACATTGCAGATTTGCAAACATATTCGCGTCCTCTGGTCCTTTATAATTCCCCGGCTTAAGTGGAGGGGGGCAAAAAATATTCTGAAAATAGATAAGTAGCGAAAGAAGTTAGGGATTCATTAGGGATTTGTTTAAGCACTAGAGGTCAGCTAGGTGGCGGGGCTTTGACACTGGAGGGTGCCGTCGCTTTGGCGGTAGCAGTTGGGGGTCAGCAAATAAGGTTTGGCGCATGGGGGAATGTTTTGTGTGGTGGTAGTTCTGATCTCATGGCAGGCACAACCTTTGCTGCGAGGACATCACACCCCTAGTAGTTGGGTCCTATTTGGTAATTACCTTCCAGGTGCTGGGGTGGTCTAGGTTTGAAAGGTCGAGTGCTTGCTGGAGGATCGGACAGGGGGTGCCAAGGTCAAGGTGGATGACCTATTAGGTTTAATAGGTATTGCTGAACCCCCAGCTGCTTTTGGGCAACCTAGTTTCTCCATGGAGATGACATACATAGATATGTAGTCATCCTAGGTTGATCATTACATTCAATTTCAATTTGGCCCATTTTTAATAAACACTGTGTTCCCTTTTTAAATCCAGCTATTGTTGTCTGTCTCGTTATTTCGTTAAGGTGTGCCTGGCTGTCTGGTGCGCGATTGGGCACTATGCCGTTTGCAGTTTATGCACTTATTTTATATATGATATCAACAGGACAATCATGAAATTAGATACCCATACTAGCAATGCTGTTAAAATCCTGCACAATTGTCTCTCATAATTTTTTTATTTTTTTAATAATTTATTATGTCGCCTCAATGGAGTATATCACGAGTCTCCAAAATAACACTTGTTATTAACTTTCATTATGTATGGTCCCCTTGTTTTCGATACCTTAACCTGCTTATCAAAGAGCTTACACGAGAATGATCTACTTATACAATGCTACCTCCCCCCTCCTTTCTTGTTTTCTATTTTTTTCTCCTCCCCCACTTACACTATTTTGATTATCTTACCAGTTGTTAGTCATTAAAACATCAAGCAAGTTTTGGTATGGTTGTGATTGCAAAAGTTATAATTTTCATGCTCAGCCTTACAATAATATATCTGTTTATCTAAGTATCTAAGAGGTCTATAAGACATATATCTTTATCAGTATTTGACTATTGTATTTAACACTATGTCTTTGTTGTTGTGTGTGTGTGTGTATATCTTTTTGTTGCTATTTTGTTGCTTAAATTACTTTACTTGGTACATGGAAACAATGCATTTACTAGTGTTATATTGTTTCTTGTGTCCACTGGATTGTCAACAATGATATAAAATGATTAATAACTTATGTAAATAAACTCACCCAAAAAATTAACACTTCCTTAGGCCAAGTGTAATACCCCAAAACAGGGGCCTGAATAGGCTGGTGTAGCAGGCGCAGGGAGGACAGTGGAGACGGTGCATTGGTGGTTGCCTGGCAACCACCAGCTGACTGAGAGACGCTTCAGGCACGAGGCAGCCTAGAAGCTTCAGGGGCGCGAGGAAAGAAAAGGAAAAAAGCGGGTAAATAAAAAGAAAAGTTCAGTTGGTGGTGGTGTGAGGAGAGCAGGGGAAGGCAGAGGTGTGCTTGAGATTGGTGCTAGGTGAGGGGCTTACAGACGGCAGAGAGACGGAGATGGAGAGTTAAATACAGTGAGAGAGAGACAGCAGGGAGAAGATCTGACAAGCGGAGAGCAGCAGTGGTCCCGAGGTCGAGAGCTAAAGGCAGAGAGAGAAGGGAGAGGATCTGACAGGTGGTGAACGGAGAAGAGATTTACAGGCAGCAAGGAAAGAGGAGCTGAGACGGAGGTGCTTAAGGTGAAAGTGTGACAGAAAGGAGCCGGTGAGAGATTGGAGATAGCTGAAGGTGACGGTGAGAGAGAAAAGAGCTGGAGAGTGTCTGAAGGGATTGGAGACAGAGGTGACAGCGGTGAGACAGTGAGAAAGCTGCAGAGTTGCAACAACTATCGGTGGTAAAGGAGTCAACGTGGAGACAGAGAGGGACTTGGAGAGAGTGTGCAGTAAACGGAGCATTTCAAGAGAGATAGTAAAGTTGGAGATGAGAGTGGGGAATAACTAAGAAGAGACATTAAGGAGAAGGGATTCAGTATTGAAGGAGAACAGAGAGAAAACCAAGGTGATAGGAACAGCAGTGGACAGCTTGGCCTTTAGGTTGGGACAAAGTTGTTATAAAGCCAGATGTGACTAATATGACTAAAGGATTTAAGGTGACAGGTGGAGAGGAGAGAGAATCTGAGTGAGTCAAGGGGATTCTTAAGTTCAATTTACTATAGGAATACATAATTTACTCTGGAAATATTAAATGCAATTATTATAGATACATTGTTAAACTAGAAGAACTGATTAGGAATTTAGTGGGAAGAGAGGTGAATAAAATGGTGTATTTTGTAATCTTTTGAAAAGTTGCTACAGTGTTGCTTGTTCTTCATGCAGGGGTTCATAAAAACTCTGTATTTTGTTATGTGAAAGAGCTGGCTTAGAGTCTGTAAGTGTGAAGTCTCTTAAAAATTTAGTAATAGTAACTGTAAGTAGAGGAAGAATAATAGAAGAGCTAATTGTTAAACAAATGTATTTAATGTGTTGATGTTTATTGTAAATCTGTGAAGATTGATGTTGTTGCAATATTTTACCTGATCTAACTTCACCTTCATTGTAAGGGTGAGTAAGATTATTTTTATTATGAAATAAAAAAATAATAATATTATGTTATGTTAATTAATTGCTATAGTAAAAGAAAAGACATTTATTGTTATTGTGTGTTCGTTTTCTTCTCTGCGGATTCAACACCTGTCACATCACTACCTATACCCATTGTTATTATTATTGTAGCTATTAATTTATAGTTTTGAAAGTGCTACATATATATATATATATATATATATATATATATATATGTTTATATTACGTTATGTTAACATTACCCGGGTGATGTCTCTTTCCATAGTCATTTGTCGTTGACTTATGTTGCTTCCATGGGAGTTTCTGTGGCTTTTGTGAACTGCCCGGATGATTGACACATAGCAGAAGACCATTATAGACACAGGAATGAAGAAGCCCGAGAGGAAGACACCAATTACATAACAATTGTAGGGTGTTGAACTTGTAGCCAGAGTCCAGTCTATTTCACATGTACCATATTTTCGTTCTGCAAGGAGATTCACATAACAGATAGAATGAACTGTGGTGTATGTTAATTTAATGAGTGTCCTCAAGAGTATTTCTATTTATTCTTTGAGGGTGGTAATTAATCAATATATTGTCTGTGTAAGTCTATGTTGCACTTAATGGAAGCTCTACTACATTAATGTTTATGTGTCAGTCAGGCACAAGAAATTTACCTGTGAAGCTGCCCCAGCCCAGAACTGGAGATCCAGCCCAAAAAATAGCAGATATCCAGATAATAATTATAGTCACAGATATGCAGTGTTTATCCACTCTATGAGCTGAGAAAAGGAATATATTTATTCACATCAAAGTAAATATATAATCTGAATACATTGATCTTCAATATCAATACTAATGTGTTAAAATATATACTTAAAGAACTCTAAAATGTTTAACAGTATACAGCTGGATGTTTTTATAAATTAACTATCTGAAGACATTTTAGACATCCAGAGACAGAACATATTATAAGTTAAAGATGCAGGAATTTGGATCAACATGCAGGACATGTTAAAAGACATTCTGCATTATAAGCTGGCACTATATGAATAATAATAATAATTAATAATAATGGAGTAAGTGGCATGCTATTTACAATGAAAGTGTTAATATCATACCTCGATGTGGCTGGCATCCCTTGACGTACCGAAAGAGGCTGATTACAGTAAGAGTGTTAATACTAATCAGGCCAAAGAGGAGGATCAGAAAGCCATCAACCTAATAAGGTAGGAATCATAAATAGGTTAGAATGAACAGGATTTTTAAAAAATATATAATTTACAGGGCTTAACTTTATGAAAGATGAATGTAGTTAGTTTAGAATTAAAGAACAAGTACGGTTAGTTGACATGCAGCAGAATCTAAATACCTTCAGAGCTCTCTCCCAACTTTTGATCCTTGAGTTTCCCTAATGCTATGGTTATTGAATATATATATTTATAGTGTATTTATTGGTTTTCATAAAAAAAAAAGTATAACATATGTGACAATTTACTAAGAATTCTACAGAAATTGGCGTGCATAGTGGGAGTAACACAAAATTAAATTTAAGGCACTTTAGTATCTAATAATTATAAGGTCTCTTACATTGCATGTCCATAGGGCAGTGATTAAGTAATTATTTCCTAACCCATGGAACAGCTCCACTATTCCACGAGAATAGCCAAAGATAGAGATTCCAGCATCTGATACAGCAAGGTTAAACATCAGCAGATCCTGGCAATCCAGTGTCTGTCTGCGCCTGCACATTAGGCAGATTACTGCGCCATTCCCCAGCCATGAGAGCCAGCCTGCAGACAGCAAAACAGTCCTTTATAAACTACTGAACAAATGCATCCTGATCCTCTTGATTTGTTTTCATACATAGAAACTTCCTAATATTATGCAAAAGTTCCAAAACTACCCACATTACCCCCTGTATTTCTGTAAAATAAACACTTTTCTACAGTGACAGAAAGTCACTTTAACTAGAAGATGTAATGCATTTGATTATCTAGAGACAGAAATTACAAATGTAAATTGCTCTCCAACATCATTCATTATCACAGCATATTTAATGCCTACTGCACAAAATTAACAAAGGTACAATTAACATTAGATTTGTAATGCTAGATCATTATCCAAGTCTCTTCCTACCCAGAAGCAGGAGGTAAACACCTATAGCAGTCTTCCCTTCATCAGAAGCTCTGGCACCACTGGAACTGTTGAGCTGGAAGGAGTTGTCTTTCCTTACAACATCCATGATCCTTCCTTGTATATCCATTGATGGCACTGTAAGTTGTGCAAGTTCCACGATATGAAGAACTAGGTTTTAAGGTAGTGCAGTACAGTGGTTTCCGTTCCAAACTTGATTTGTCCAAGTTGCTTAATCTTAAGGATTGTTAAATCTTATGCCAATCAGAGACAAGGATTCCACATTGCCTTTAAGTGCCTTTCAGTGGCTCAGCCTTTCATCTGAAACATCATCACAAGCCAAACTTTAATCTTCTGAAAGCTTCTGCACAATTGTTTATCAGTATGGAAGCTAATCTCATTTTATCTGTATACCACAGCCTGTCATAAGAGAATTTAATATTTTAATGTATAATTACAAAAGGTTTAAGAGTGCACTATGAAATCCAGATTTTAAGAAAAATGTCTGCAATTCATTGAGAATAAGAGATAATGAATGCTGTTACTTTTAATACTTTTATTTCCATCTGACCTATCCAAATCCTCTCAAGCACACTCCAGTTCAGAAGGGCCCCCAAAAGGGGATCAATGACAAAATTAAATAGCAAAGGGGATAGGGGTACCCTTGTCTTGTACCTCGTTGCATAACAATTGACTACGTAGATCGTTAACTAAAAAGGACAGTTGTAGGATTATTAGAGAAAGTCGCAATCAGTTTAATGAAAGTGTCTCCAAAGCCTCTCAATTCCACAACCTTAATAAAGATGAGACCATAATACGATATTAAAGGCTTTATCGGTATTGAGGCTGAGAAGCATATCTTGGGTCTGGGATATTGCTTAGATGCTACTACAGCAGTAGTTCGGATGCATTTTACTGATTACCTCCCAGCCATGAAGCTTAACTGAAGTAAAGTAAGAAAAGAATGTAGTATTCTTTGTAGCCTTGTTGCCATTTTTTGTCAGTATTTATTAAACTAATTGTTCAGTACAAGGCAACTAACTTGGGGTCCCTCCTAGGTTTTGGAAGCAGGATAGTATATACTTTACATTATCCCTTGTTAAGTATGTGGCTCTATAAATTAGGTGGGATATGCTGACCCAATATCTTATAGTAACTAACAGACATTCCATAGAGCCCTGATGTCTTGTGGAGTTTTAGGTCTTTGATACCTCCTCCATTGATTTTCAGGGGACTTATTCACAGGGCCGGCGGAACCGGACGCCAGAGAGCCGCTTCCATCCGCCTACCTTCTCCCTCTGGTCCCGCTGCCATTAAATAAATAAAATAAAAGATCTACTTATTACAGAGGCGGAATTAGTGAATCATGGGCCCAGGTGCAAATATATGCTTTGGGCCCCCCCTCCTCCTGCCATGATATACAGGACATTTTATTCCTGTTTTCTCTGTATAGGTCTATTATTTGTGTAATAAATATTTGGGACAAATATAATAAAATTAGATATTAGGTAATATTTTAATAGGCTAATACAATATTGGTGAATACAAAATTGCTAGTGTTTTTACGTTTAGTCAAATCTTAAACTATAAAGAAGGATGCTTCAGATGCCACTCTTCCTGGCAGGAATATAATAAACAAAATTAATTGGGAAAAATGACTAATAAATTGTAAAAGAAAACAATTGTAAAAGAAAACAGACTTACCTGCACTCATCTTGCAAGAGGAGAGGATTTAGTGTTCTAAAAATCCTCTTCTGTTATTTCTTGCTGTTCCTATTGCTCTGTTGATCTGCTGCTGTTGTGATATTCTTTTTACACAGCCAATCTGGGTCACATGGCGCATGGGAGAGTGCTGGCGTAACATTATGATGTTGTGTGGGGTGCCCTGCGGAGAACAGGGGCAAATACAGGTTTTTGTTTTTTTTTTATAAAAGTGGAGTTTTCAATCCTTCTGGGATATTAGGGGTCTGGACATGGTATATACTATAATAAATATATCTATATGTTGTTTATATTGGTATGCAGTCCCCGGTTAGAAAATGCCAATTTCGAAAATCTCTATTTCGACCACTAAATTGCGAATTTTCGCTATTTCGAAAGTTCGCAATTTCGAATTTTCGCTATTTCGAACGTTCCCTATTTCGAATGTAATAGGTTACGAAACATGCACATTTCGATTGTATTTCTATTTCGATTGTTGTATTTTCGATTATTCTCTATTGCTATTATTCTCAATTTCGAACAATTCTATTTCATAAAGCTCCCTATTCAGAATATACTTCTATTTCTACATTTCTATTTTCGAATTTTCTCTATAACTCCCTATTCAGAATATACTTTTATTTCTACATTTCTATTTTCGAATTTTCTCTATAACTCCCTATTCAGAATATACTTTTATTTCTACATTTCTATTTTCGAATTTTCTCTATAACTCCCTATTCAGAATATACTTTTATTTCTACATTTCTATTTTCGAATTTTCTCTATAACTCCCTATTCAGAATATACTTTTATTTCTACATTTCTATTTTCGAATTTTCTCTATAACTCCCTATTCAGAATATACTTTTATTTCTACATTTCTATTTTCGAATTTTCTCTATAACTCCCTATTCAGAATATACTTTTATTTCTACATTTCTATTTTCGAATTTTCTCTATAACTCCCTATTCAGAATATACTTTTATTTCTACATTTCTATTTTCGAATTTTCTCTATAACTCCCTATTCAGAATATACTTTTATTTCTACATTTCTATTTTCGAATTTTCTCTATAACTCCCTATTCAGAATATACTTTTATTTCTACATTTCTATTTTCGAATTTTCTCTATAACTCCCTATTCAGAATATACTTTTATTTCTACATTTCTATTTTCGAATTTTCTCTATAACTCCCTATTCAGAATATACTTTTATTTCTACATTTCTATTTTCGAATTTTCTCTATAACTCCCTATTCAGAATATACTTTTATTTCTACATTTCTATTTTCGAATTTTCTCTATAACTCCCTATTCAGAATATACTTTTATTTCTACATTTCTATTTTCGAATTTTCTCTATAACTCCCTATTCAGAATATACTTTTATTTCTACATTTCTATTTTCGAATTTTCTCTATAACTCCCTATTCAGAATATACTTTTATTTCTACATTTCTATTTTCGAATTTTCTCTATAACTCCCTATTCAGAATATACTTTTATTTCTACATTTCTATTTTCGAATTTTCTCTATAACTCCCTATTCAGAATATACTTTTATTTCTACATTTCTATTTTCGAATTTTCTCTATAACTCCCTATTCAGAATATACTTTTATTTCTACATTTCTATTTTCGAATTTTCTCTATAACTCCCTATTCAGAATATACTTTTATTTCTACATTTCTATTTTCGAATTTTCTCTATAACTCCCTATTCAGAATATACTTTTATTTCTACATTTCTATTTTCGAATTTTCTCTATAACTCCCTATTCAGAATATACTTTTATTTCTACATTTCTATTTTCGAATTTTCTCTATAACTCCCTATTCAGAATATACTTTTATTTCTACATTTCTATTTTCGAATTTTCTCTATAACTCCCTATTCAGAATATACTTTTATTTCTACATTTCTATTTTCGAATTTTCTCTATAACTCCCTATTCAGAATATACTTTTATTTCTACATTTCTATTTTCGAATTTTCTCTATAACTCCCTATTCAGAATATACTTTTATTTCTACATTTCTATTTTCGAATTTTCTCTATAACTCCCTATTCAGAATATACTTTTATTTCTACATTTCTATTTTCGAATTTTCTCTATAACTCCCTATTCAGAATATACTTTTATTTCTACATTTCTATTTTCGAATTTTCTCTATAACTCCCTATTCAGAATATACTTTTATTTCTACATTTCTATTTTCGAATTTTCTCTATAACTCCCTATTCAGAATATACTTTTATTTCTACATTTCTATTTTCGAATTTTCTCTATAACTCCCTATTCAGAATATACTTTTATTTCTACATTTCTATTTTCGAATTTTCTCTATAACTCCCTATTCAGAATATACTTTTATTTCTACATTTCTATTTTCGAATTTTCTCTATAACTCCCTATTCAGAATATACTTTTATTTCTACATTTCTATTTTCGAATTTTCTCTATAACTCCCTATTCAGAATATACTTTTATTTCTACATTTCTATTTTCGAATTTTCTCTATAACTCCCTATTCAGAATATACTTTTATTTCTACATTTCTATTTTCGAATTTTCTCTATAACTCCCTATTCAGAATATACTTTTATTTCTACATTTCTATTTTCGAATTTTCTCTATAACTCCCTATTCAGAATATACTTTTATTTCTACATTTCTATTTTCGAATTTTCTCTATAACTCCCTATTCAGAATATACTTTTATTTCTACATTTCTATTTTCGAATTTTCTCTATAACTCCCTATTCAGAATATACTTTTATTTCTACATTTCTATTTTCGAATTTTCTCTATAACTCCCTATTCAGAATATACTTTTATTTCTACATTTCTATTTTCGAATTTTCTCTATAACTCCCTATTCAGAATATACTTTTATTTCTACATTTCTATTTTCGAATTTTCTCTATAACTCCCTATTCAGAATATACTTTTATTTCTACATTTCTATTTTCGAATTTTCTCTATAACTCCCTATTCAGAATATACTTTTATTTCTACATTTCTATTTTCGAATTTTCTCTATAACTCCCTATTCAGAATATACTTTTATTTCTACATTTCTATTTTCGAATTTTCTCTATAACTCCCTATTCAGAATATACTTTTATTTCTACATTTCTATTTTCGAATTTTCTCTATAACTCCCTATTCAGAATATACTTTTATTTCTACATTTCTATTTTCGAATTTTCTCTATAACTCCCTATTCAGAATATACTTTTATTTCTACATTTCTATTTTCGAATTTTCTCTATAACTCCCTATTCAGAATATACTTTTATTTCTACATTTCTATTTTCGAATTTTCTCTATAACTCCCTATTCAGAATATACTTTTATTTCTACATTTCTATTTTCGAATTTTCTCTATAACTCCCTATTCAGAATATACTTTTATTTCTACATTTCTATTTTCGAATTTTCTCTATAACTCCCTATTCAGAATATACTTTTATTTCTACATTTCTATTTTCGAATTTTCTCTATAACTCCCTATTCAGAATATACTTTTATTTCTACATTTCTATTTTCGAATTTTCTCTATAACTCCCTATTCAGAATATACTTTTATTTCTACATTTCTATTTTCGAATTTTCTCTATAACTCCCTATTCAGAATATACTTTTATTTCTACATTTCTATTTTCGAATTTTCTCTATAACTCCCTATTCAGAATATACTTTTATTTCTACATTTCTATTTTCGAATTTTCTCTATAACTCCCTATTCAGAATATACTTTTATTTCTACATTTCTATTTTCGAATTTTCTCTATAACTCCCTATTCAGAATATACTTTTATTTCTACATTTCTATTTTCGAATTTTCTCTATAACTCCCTATTCAGAATATACTTTTATTTCTACATTTCTATTTTCGAATTTTCTCTATAACTCCCTATTCAGAATATACTTTTATTTCTACATTTCTATTTTCGAATTTTCTCTATAACTCCCTATTCAGAATATACTTTTATTTCTACATTTCTATTTTCGAATTTTCTCTATAACTCCCTATTCAGAATATACTTTTATTTCTACATTTCTATTTTCGAATTTTCTCTATAACTCCCTATTCAGAATATACTTTTATTTCTACATTTCTATTTTCGAATTTTCTCTATAACTCCCTATTCAGAATATACTTTTATTTCTACATTTCTATTTTCGAATTTTCTCTATAACTCCCTATTCAGAATATACTTTTATTTCTACATTTCTATTTTCGAATTTTCTCTATAACTCCCTATTCAGAATATACTTTTATTTCTACATTTCTATTTTCGAATTTTCTCTATAACTCCCTATTCAGAATATACTTTTATTTCTACATTTCTATTTTCGAATTTTCTCTATAACTCCCTATTCAGAATATACTTTTATTTCTACATTTCTATTTTCGAATTTTCTCTATAACTCCCTATTCAGAATATACTTTTATTTCTACATTTCTATTTTCGAATTTTCTCTATAACTCCCTATTCAGAATATACTTTTATTTCTACATTTCTATTTTCGAATTTTCTCTATAACTCCCTATTCAGAATATACTTTTATTTCTACATTTCTATTTTCGAATTTTCTCTATAACTCCCTATTCAGAATATACTTTTATTTCTACATTTCTATTTTCGAATTTTCTCTATAACTCCCTATTCAGAATATACTTTTATTTCTACATTTCTATTTTCGAATTTTCTCTATAACTCCCTATTCAGAATATACTTTTATTTCTACATTTCTATTTTCGAATTTTCTCTATAACTCCCTATTCAGAATATACTTTTATTTCTACATTTCTATTTTCGAATTTTCTCTATAACTCCCTATTCAGAATATACTTTTATTTCTACATTTCTATTTTCGAATTTTCTCTATAACTCCCTATTCAGAATATACTTTTATTTCTACATTTCTATTTTCGAATTTTCTCTATAACTCCCTATTCAGAATATACTTTTATTTCTACATTTCTATTTTCGAATTTTCTCTATAACTCCCTATTCAGAATATACTTTTATTTCTACATTTCTATTTTCGAATTTTCTCTATAACTCCCTATTCAGAATATACTTTTATTTCTACATTTCTATTTTCGAATTTTCTCTATAACTCCCTATTCAGAATATACTTTTATTTCTACATTTCTATTTTCGAATTTTCTCTATAACTCCCTATTCAGAATATACTTTTATTTCTACATTTCTATTTTCGAATTTTCTCTATAACTCCCTATTCAGAATATACTTTTATTTCTACATTTCTATTTTCGAATTTTCTCTATAACTCCCTATTCAGAATATACTTTTATTTCTACATTTCTATTTTCGAATTTTCTCTATAACTCCCTATTCAGAATATACTTTTATTTCTACATTTCTATTTTCGAATTTTCTCTATAACTCCCTATTCAGAATATACTTTTATTTCTACATTTCTATTTTCGAATTTTCTCTATAACTCCCTATTCAGAATATACTTTTATTTCTACATTTCTATTTTCGAATTTTCTCTATAACTCCCTATTCAGAATATACTTTTATTTCTACATTTCTATTTTCGAATTTTCTCTATAACTCCCTATTCAGAATATACTTTTATTTCTACATTTCTATTTTCGAATTTTCTCTATAACTCCCTATTCAGAATATACTTTTATTTCTACATTTCTATTTTCGAATTTTCTCTATAACTCCCTATTCAGAATATACTTTTATTTCTACATTTCTATTTTCGAATTTTCTCTATAACTCCCTATTCAGAATATACTTTTATTTCTACATTTCTATTTTCGAATTTTCTCTATAACTCCCTATTCAGAATATACTTTTATTTCTACATTTCTATTTTCGAATTTTCTCTATAACTCCCTATTCAGAATATACTTTTATTTCTACATTTCTATTTTCGAATTTTCTCTATAACTCCCTATTCAGAATATACTTTTATTTCTACATTTCTATTTTCGAATTTTCTCTATAACTCCCTATTCAGAATATACTTTTATTTCTACATTTCTATTTTCGAATTTTCTCTATAACTCCCTATTCAGAATATACTTTTATTTCTACATTTCTATTTTCGAATTTTCTCTATAACTCCCTATTCAGAATATACTTTTATTTCTACATTTCTATTTTCGAATTTTCTCTATAACTCCCTATTCAGAATATACTTTTATTTCTACATTTCTATTTTCGAATTTTCTCTATAACTCCCTATTCAGAATATACTTTTATTTCTACATTTCTATTTTCGAATTTTCTCTATAACTCCCTATTCAGAATATACTTTTATTTCTACATTTCTATTTTCGAATTTTCTCTATAACTCCCTATTCAGAATATACTTTTATTTCTACATTTCTATTTTCGAATTTTCTCTATAACTCCCTATTCAGAATATACTTTTATTTCTACATTTCTATTTTCGAATTTTCTCTATAACTCCCTATTCAGAATATACTTTTATTTCTACATTTCTATTTTCGAATTTTCTCTATAACTCCCTATTCAGAATATACTTTTATTTCTACATTTCTATTTTCGAATTTTCTCTATAACTCCCTATTCAGAATATACTTTTATTTCTACATTTCTATTTTCGAATTTTCTCTATAACTCCCTATTCAGAATATACTTTTATTTCTACATTTCTATTTTCGAATTTTCTCTATAACTCCCTATTCAGAATATACTTTTATTTCTACATTTCTATTTTCGAATTTTCTCTATAACTCCCTATTCAGAATATACTTTTATTTCTACATTTCTATTTTCGAATTTTCTCTATAACTCCCTATTCAGAATATACTTTTATTTCTACATTTCTATTTTCGAATTTTCTCTATAACTCCCTATTCAGAATATACTTTTATTTCTACATTTCTATTTTCGAATTTTCTCTATAACTCCCTATTCAGAATATACTTTTATTTCTACATTTCTATTTTCGAATTTTCTCTATAACTCCCTATTCAGAATATACTTTTATTTCTACATTTCTATTTTCGAATTTTCTCTATAACTCCCTATTCAGAATATACTTTTATTTCTACATTTCTATTTTCGAATTTTCTCTATAACTCCCTATTCAGAATATACTTTTATTTCTACATTTCTATTTTCGAATTTTCTCTATAACTCCCTATTCAGAATATACTTTTATTTCTACATTTCTATTTTCGAATTTTCTCTATAACTCCCTATTCAGAATATACTTTTATTTCTACATTTCTATTTTCGAATTTTCTCTATAACTCCCTATTCAGAATATACTTTTATTTCTACATTTCTATTTTCGAATTTTCTCTATAACTCCCTATTCAGAATATACTTTTATTTCTACATTTCTATTTTCGAATTTTCTCTATAACTCCCTATTCAGAATATACTTTTATTTCTACATTTCTATTTTCGAATTTTCTCTATAACTCCCTATTCAGAATATACTTTTATTTCTACATTTCTATTTTCGAATTTTCTCTATAACTCCCTATTCAGAATATACTTTTATTTCTACATTTCTATTTTCGAATTTTCTCTATAACTCCCTATTCAGAATATACTTTTATTTCTACATTTCTATTTTCGAATTTTCTCTATAACTCCCTATTCAGAATATACTTTTATTTCTACATTTCTATTTTCGAATTTTCTCTATAACTCCCTATTCAGAATATACTTTTATTTCTACATTTCTATTTTCGAATTTTCTCTATAACTCCCTATTCAGAATATACTTTTATTTCTACATTTCTATTTTCGAATTTTCTCTATAACTCCCTATTCAGAATATACTTTTATTTCTACATTTCTATTTTCGAATTTTCTCTATAACTCCCTATTCAGAATATACTTTTATTTCTACATTTCTATTTTCGAATTTTCTCTATAACTCCCTATTCAGAATATACTTTTATTTCTACATTTCTATTTTCGAATTTTCTCTATAACTCCCTATTCAGAATATACTTTTATTTCTACATTTCTATTTTCGAATTTTCTCTATAACTCCCTATTCAGAATATACTTTTATTTCTACATTTCTATTTTCGAATTTTCTCTATAACTCCCTATTCAGAATATACTTTTATTTCTACATTTCTATTTTCGAATTTTCTCTATAACTCCCTATTCAGAATATACTTTTATTTCTACATTTCTATTTTCGAATTTTCTCTATAACTCCCTATTCAGAATATACTTTTATTTCTACATTTCTATTTTCGAATTTTCTCTATAACTCCCTATTCAGAATATACTTTTATTTCTACATTTCTATTTTCGAATTTTCTCTATAACTCCCTATTCAGAATATACTTTTATTTCTACATTTCTATTTTCGAATTTTCTCTATAACTCCCTATTCAGAATATACTTTTATTTCTACATTTCTATTTTCGAATTTTCTCTATAACTCCCTATTCAGAATATACTTTTATTTCTACATTTCTATTTTCGAATTTTCTCTATAACTCCCTATTCAGAATATACTTTTATTTCTACATTTCTATTTTCGAATTTTCTCTATAACTCCCTATTCAGAATATACTTTTATTTCTACATTTCTATTTTCGAATTTTCTCTATAACTCCCTATTCAGAATATACTTTTATTTCTACATTTCTATTTTCGAATTTTCTCTATAACTCCCTATTCAGAATATACTTTTATTTCTACATTTCTATTTTCGAATTTTCTCTATAACTCCCTATTCAGAATATACTTTTATTTCTACATTTCTATTTTCGAATTTTCTCTATAACTCCCTATTCAGAATATACTTTTATTTCTACATTTCTATTTTCGAATTTTCTCTATAACTCCCTATTCAGAATATACTTTTATTTCTACATTTCTATTTTCGAATTTTCTCTATAACTCCCTATTCAGAATATACTTTTATTTCTACATTTCTATTTTCGAATTTTCTCTATAACTCCCTATTCAGAATATACTTTTATTTCTACATTTCTATTTTCGAATTTTCTCTATAACTCCCTATTCAGAATA
Organism: Limnodynastes dumerilii; assembly: GCA_011038615.1. Classification (NCBI taxonomy): domain Eukaryota; kingdom Metazoa; phylum Chordata; class Amphibia; order Anura; family Limnodynastidae; genus Limnodynastes; species Limnodynastes dumerilii. The sequence continues at coordinate 11,116 of WWET01008064.1, read as the reverse complement.
TACTTTTATTTCTACATTTCTATTTTCGAATTTTCTCTATAACTCCCTATTCAGAATATACTTTTATTTCTACATTTCTATTTTCGAATTTTCTCTATAACTCCCTATTCAGAATATACTTTTATTTCTACATTTCTATTTTCGAATTTTCTCTATAACTCCCTATTCAGAATATACTTTTATTTCTACATTTCTATTTTCGAATTTTCTCTATAACTCCCTATTCAGAATATACTTTTATTTCTACATTTCTATTTTCGAATTTTCTCTATAACTCCCTATTCAGAATATACTTTTATTTCTACATTTCTATTTTCGAATTTTCTCTATAACTCCCTATTCAGAATATACTTTTATTTCTACATTTCTATTTTCGAATTTTCTCTATAACTCCCTATTCAGAATATACTTTTATTTCTACATTTCTATTTTCGAATTTTCTCTATAACTCCCTATTCAGAATATACTTTTATTTCTACATTTCTATTTTCGAATTTTCTCTATAACTCCCTATTCAGAATATACTTTTATTTCTACATTTCTATTTTCGAATTTTCTCTATAACTCCCTATTCAGAATATACTTTTATTTCTACATTTCTATTTTCGAATTTTCTCTATAACTCCCTATTCAGAATATACTTTTATTTCTACATTTCTATTTTCGAATTTTCTCTATAACTCCCTATTCAGAATATACTTTTTAAAGCTGGTCAGTATCTGTGTGCAGTAAGCAATTCAAAGATATACCCCTGCATGCAAAGAATACAATTAACTTAACTCTCCCTGCAATCAACATGGTTTAGCCCAGGAGTAACTAAGTTCATGCACTTAACAAGGTCTGGATCCAGCCCTATGGGTGTAAGATGGCTTTGACGCATACCACGATAGGTTTTACCCCCTGTGGAATTATCTGTGTGCAGTAAGCAATTCAAAGATATACCCCTGCATGCAAAGAATACAATTAACTTAACTCTCCCTGCAATCAACATGGTTTAGCCCAGGAGTAACTAAGTTCATGCACTTAACAAGGTCTGGATCCAGCCCTATGGGTGTAAGATGGCTTTGACGCATACCACGATAGGTTTTACCGCACTCCCTGTGGAAATCACTCTGGCCTGAATTCCTAGGCCATTTCAGTTATTTCTTTTCCTTGTTTTTTCCCTACCCTTTTATCTATAGCTATGTGTTGTTCTCAATGGGACATCGTTTTCAATATGCCAAGCTATGCGCATGCTCTAATTTGCTGGTTTTATTCACCATGGCTTACCACTATTTCTTTAAAACCGTTGGTCAATGGTTAAACTCCTTTATTTAAATGTTCTGGGTTTCCCCACATAAATGCAGGTTAGCTCTGTCTACTTTTTATACGTCTAGGGCCTCATTTACATAAAACGATTTGTGTTAAATCGCCATAAATCGCGTGATTCGACCCTCTAAACTCACATCGCGGTATTCACAAAAGGTCAAATCGCGTAATTTATGGGTTTAAAAAAATCACCTTGGCAAACATCGCTGGACAGAAATCGTCCAGATGTTTGCCATTCTATACATAGTAAAAAAAAAATTGTGGTATTCACTAAAGGTGATTTGAAGAAGTCGCCTTTAGTGCGACATGAAATCACAAAAAAAAATCGCAGCCTGAGAGGTGCGATTTTAATGTGATCTCATGTCCCTGACGCTCAAAGTGCTGCATGGTTGAAACAAGGAACAAAAAAGGTCCGGTGCTCCAAACATACATAAAAAAACACTATGTGTCAGTACATAAATAAAACCCGGTATACCCGGGTGTTTGGCATTCGCATGCAGTCTCTCCGCTCGGCCCACGGTGATGACTTCAGAGATCAGCTGGTCGGTCCTGGGACTACGCGTTTCGGGCTGCACTCAGCCATTTTTCAAAGTCGTTGTAAAATACCCAGCGCCGCATATCTACCAATATATATCTTTGTGTTATTTTACTTTTCTCTGAGGTGCTATTGAGACACCTCTTATTGTTAGATTGCAGCTTTTGGAGGGTATTAGTGCGCTTGAAACCCCAACGTCTTTTCCCTTGTTCACCTCCTGTAGGTGAGTCCCTATTCATTTGGTATATGTGTACACAGGGGGTCTCTGTTAAGACACTACCTGCATTTGAATAGCGTTCAGCGGCCATGTTTAGGGAGTGGTCAGACTCCCAAATAAAACTAAACAGTAGCAAGAAAAATGGCTGCGCTTCTATCCAACAGATTAGATATGTGCAAGTGTATATATAAATATAGGGGTGCAGCAAAGGACCAAAGTGACCACTATGTAAATATAAGAAACAAAAAAGGTTCGGCGCTTCAAACATACATTAAATAACACTATGTGTCAGCACATAAATAAAAAGGAGGTTTAGTTCACAATATAGCTATATTGGGTTAAGCTCGCTAGAGCACCAGTGTAACTGACGTCATCTCTCATATAAAACACCGCACCCTAGCGACCAAATGGTCATTAGGAGCAGCACAGCGGAAGAAGAGGAGGTGTCCCCGCCGCGGCAAGTCCAGAAGAGCCCAGAGAGCCGGACCAGTGACTCCAATCAACGGGAACCCAGACTACAATCAAGTTAAGAAGTTTCAGCACACCCAGCAAGGCTTCCCAAGACAGATGACAGCAAACGATGAGTGCCCAAAACTTTTATTCTTTTACAACACACACTGCATCCATACACTTAGGATAAGAGACAATGACCACCGGAGGTAAGTGCACACATTATGGAACATAATTAGTTAGGGAATATTTATTTTTTACATGCACACTTACTGTAATGTGTTTATGTATGTTTGGTGCACACTGTATTTTTTTTTTACACATACTACACACAGCACGGCAGGGTTAGAAGCCTTACCATGCTGACACTGATATTACTACAAGACTAAGCAATGCTTAGCCTTGTAGTTCTATCAGCACAACGTGGCTAAGGCTTTCAACCATGCAGCACTTGCTTTTTTTTTTTTAACTCACGCGAGTTGCGCTTTTTTAAAGGTCTAATCGCATCTTTGTGAATACCGCGATTTAAACCAAAAAATCGAGGGTAAATCGCCACGAGTTCAAACGATTTAAAATCACAGTCTAAAATTGTTTTTTTTTTTAAATGAGGCCACTAGAGCAGATATTGTGGCAGTACAGGAAACACATTTTACCTCAAGCAATCCTCCCCTTTTCAGAGATGGTTGCTATCCTATCTGCTACATGGCTAACAGCCCCTGTAAAAGGAATGGAGTTGCTATCGTTTTTAAGATCAAAGTTGAGCATAAAAATGGCTGCTACCTACTTCTCTCCGGCCTTTTAGAAGTGAAATGAGAACCCTAGTCTTCCTTTATGCTCCTCACTCAGGGCAAGTGCCCTTTCTATGCCATCTGTGTCAACTTTTGGATCCAAAATTAGATAAATCCCGTATTACCTCATCTCCCCCTATCTCAAGACTCTTCTGGCCCTTCTTTTGCTTTTAGGCAGCTGTTAGCCGAATTCGACTTAAATGATATTTGGAGGGCACAAGAACACAAAGGTAGGGACTTTGCTTACTTTTCCAATGTTCACAATTCATATAGATCTTATTCTATCAGACAAGTGGGCCCTCCAGCATTCAAATCATAACCAAATGGCATTGGAATCTACACCCTACCAGATTCCCTCCGCAACCCTAGCATCTCTCAGATTATTTGCTGACTTCTATAGAAGCTAAAAAAGCATTGTCGGATGCTTTGGAATCATTTTTGCAGACAAATAGTCCTTCCAAGCTACTCAACTCAATTAAGCAATTTCTAGATTCTGTAAGTTTGCCGCAACTAGATGAATCATCTATTGCAGATCTCTGTGCACCCTGGACTCTTCAGGAGATAGAGTGTGCTATTCAGAATCTCCCCAAGGCTAGATCACCAGGCCCTGATGGGTTTACTAATGAGTTCTATGAAGCTTTCCATGAACAGCTCGCTCCTCTCCTGTTAAGGCTCTTTAACATGGTTGCAGATGGTGAACGTTTCCCTGGGGAGATGCTGGAAGCACAAATCGTTACTATTTTGAAACCTGGCAAAGATCCCTCTTCTTATAAGAACTATCGCCCTATTGAACACGGACCTCAAAATATATGCCAAACTTGCATATATAATCGCATTAACCCCCTCCTCCCACATTTGATTCATCCAGGTAGCATTTGTCCCCTCCCGCCAGGCATCTGACAACACTCGCAGTCTCTTTAACCTTTTGGAATTAACAGCTAGTGATAACGAACAGTGTATTTTAATTTCACTGGACGCAGAGTAAGCCTTTGATAGGCTGCATTGGCTTTTTATGAGGGAAGCCCTCTGCAGATATGGTTTAAGGGATAAAATTCTACACTCTATAATTGCTCTTTACTCTTCTCCTACAGCTAAAGTTTTTAGTAATGGTTTTCTATCCTCTTTTTTTTTCCCTATCTCAAATGGAATGAAATAGGGCTTCCCTTTGTCCCCTTTAATTTTTGCTTTTGCCATTGAGCCATTGGCAGCTAGGATCCACTTCTCCCGAAACGTCCATGGTATTAGTTTTGGAGGTTATGATCACAAATCGTTGTTACGATCATCAAATGTAAGCTTACAATCCCTTGAATCAGAAGATCCAGCAAAGTGGGCAAAAATCACTGTTTAATTAAGAATTATACATACAGAATCCAGACCTTATCAAAAGAAAAACATGCCGTGTCCTCTGGATTGTAATAAACGCAAGTTCAGTGTCATATATTACAAACGTAATATGGAAAATGGTGAATTAGTGCCAAGGGGCCAGATCCTGACCCCCGCATGATTTACGTGCATGTGGGGGTCTGTAGTTACACCCCCTGCACTCCATGCTGTCGGTAGGAAATCTGGACACTTATGTGTCCAGATTCCTACCTTAACTTTTACGACTAGCCGTAACGGGGCTTCCCCGCCCCCGACCCCTCATTTACATGGCTATATATAGTATAGTATATTCAATATCATGGGACTGCGTGTTCTGTTTCAGTTGCAAATTATTACAGTTTCAAGTGATTCGTCCAGCTTCATAACAACAAGTTACAATAATTGGCAAAATTTATCTAAAGCACTTCATACACATAAAACAAGTCTTGGACATAGTAGGCATTTAAAAATGTTGTTAGACTTGAAAAAAAAATTTGAAAAGCAAGACAACACTTGATGACCAAAATCAAAATTTGGATGAGCTAGAAAAAAGCATTGCACAGATGTCATTACAATGCTTATAAAAATAATAAAATATCTTGCTTCTCAATGTCTAGCTCTAAGGGGTTCATCTGAAAATCTCTTCGAAAAAAATTATGCCAATTTTTTTTAAACTAATAGAGCTTTTTGGCAAATTTAATCCTGTTATCTCGTCTCACATTGAAAAAAGATCATCAGGACAGATTGAAAAGTCCATTATTTGAGCAAGGACATACAAAATGAAATAATTGACTTATTGGGCAAGGGAATCACTGAAAAAATTGTATCTTCAATAAGAGAAGCCAAATATTATTCTATAATCCTGAACTGTGCTCCTGATGTCAGTCACTCTGAACAAATGTCTGTTATTGTTCTCTTTGTTTTAAGCAAAGAAAGTACGGTGCTCACTGAAGAACACTTTTTAGGCTTCTTAGAAGTGGATGATTCAAGTGGAGCTGTGTGACACCATTATCAACAAATTGCACAACTGGAATCTTAACATTGGTGATATAAGAGGTCAAGGCTATGACAATGGTGCCAACATGAGAGGTAAAACAATTTGCCTTAAGAAATTAATATTAAACAAAAACCCATGTACTTTCTATGTACCATATACTGCCCACATTCTTAATTTGGTAGTTAATGATGCTGCCATAGTTAATCAGGAGACAATTAGTTTTTTTGGAACAATTCAAGAAATATTCCAGTTTTTCTCAGCATCAGTGAAGAGATGGGGCATTCTTAAAAACATATTTCTTCCCTTACATTAAAATCTATCTCAGAAACTCAATGGGAAAGTCACAGGAGAAATATATAATTCTTTATATGATCTTTTTAGCAAAAAGCAATTCGATAAAGAAGCAAGATATGAGGCACAGAGTTTCTGAACCAAAATTAAAGATTTTCAATTTTTGTGCTCCCTGATATTGTGGCATGACTTGCTGAATTACTGAATTATTTCAATCCTGTCAGCAAGATGCTTCAGAAAACAAATGAAAATATTTGTCTTGCTTTGACAGCCATAAACAATGTAAGAACATTTGTTTTGAAATACCGAACAGGTGATAGCTACAAGTCCTTAATTCAAAAAGCAAAGCAACTTTGTGAAGATCTTGATAAGGAGCCTGAATTTAAAACAATAACTAAAAGTCATAGAAGGAAAAACTCTACACAATTCCAATATGAGCACAGAGATGATTCACCTAAAACACCTGAAGATACATTTAGAGTGATTTTTTTCTACACTGTTTTGGATGTTGCCATCTCATCTCTTGATGAACGTTTTGAACAGTTACCACAGCATAACAGATTTGCATTTTTGTATGAGATCAATAAATTGGGTGAACCAGATCAGAATAAGATGAAACAACAATGCAATAACATGCAAAGCCATTAATCTGACAATGATAACAGAGACATAAAAGGGTCAGAATTAAGTGATGAACCATGTGCCTTTAAAGATCTATTCAAATCGGAATTACCAAATTTAAGTTATCCTTATAAAATGCTGGTATTTATTACAACCAATGATATGTCATTCCAAAATTTTAGCATTTCCCTAAGAATATTACTGACAGTTCCTGTTAGCATAGCAAGTGCTGAAAGATCTTTTTCAAGGTTAAAATTAAAAAATAAATGAAAAATATTTCTGATTCGCCCTTTTCCCAAGAAAGGCTTGTAAACCTAGCCCTGGTTGCTATTGAGAGCGATGTGTGTGCCCAGTTGAAGATTTAAGATTTGATTTCTAGATTTGCTAGTATTAAAGCATACAAGGTGAAATGGTTGTAACAACTTCTAAAACATCACCATCACCATCAGCATGATATACAAGATGCTAATCTCCCTAATCCGAATGATTCATTAACTGATGTTAGAGTAGAAGCTTTAACTCACTGCTGTGTAGAGACTTTGAAAATGTTTGCTCTTTGCATGTTAGTATTGTTCACATTTTATTTCTCTTCTATACTTGTTACCAGATCAATTTGCCAAAAATGATTAAAAATAATACATATACTTAATTTATATTATCCATATAGCATTTTTCTATTTAATGTATTCATTTGTATTACTCTCTTTATTAATTTTCATTTTATGATTTCTATTAAAAATAGAAAACCATTATTGGCTTAACAAATAATTTCTAGAAGAGAAGGGTGGAATTTTATTTTTTACAGGGGTACCAGACATGTTACCATTGGCCCTGTTTATGCAAGATGCTTGCATTAGTTCCCTGAGTCACGTGACTGAGGATCAGGCCCAATGTCATGAAGTTCTGCCTCATGTACACTAGAGAGGAGATTGTCTGACTGTTACAGCATCTCAGCATCTCATTGGTGACCAGAAGTCATGTATTCTGACTGTTAGACAGCCAGAACACTTTCAGTATTTATGAGCCATCCAGCGCGGCTCACAGTCTGTGGTCCTTGCTGTTGCTAGGCAGTTGGGGCGCTCTTTATATGTAGCAGGCGTTCTGGTTTCCAGGTAGCGAGAGCATCAGAAACGCTTCTGGCAGCTGATTTATGGGGTGAATTTTGCTGAGTGGTTATCAGGGACAGTCACCTATGGTGTTACAGGGGTCTGGACCAATCGTCCTCTTGATTTGTCAGCCTTCCTTTAAATTACCAGCAGTGGCACGCTGCTAATTATGGTTATAGCGTTCTGCCCTCCTGCCTTGTATGATTCTTGCCAGTTCTCTTTTTGATTCCTGAGTGCCCCCTTCATTCCTTGTTTTTGCCTATTGGGTGTTTGTGTCTCCTTTTCTTGCCCTGTCTTCTTGCATCCCTTTGCTGCCTGCATTTTGTGTAAGTGTGCGAGTGTTTCTGTGAGTGAGTGCCCTCCATCTGTCTTACTGTCTGTCTGGGTGCAGTCAGTTCTGCGGTCAAGCCTGTCCCCCACCATCAGGGCCTTCAATGCATACCAGACTCTGGTTAGTGTATGAGCGGTCAGATGGAATAAGGGGCCTTCAGGGATCTGAGAGCTGTAAAGCAGACTTGGTGCTACAAAACCAAATTATGTGGGCTGGGAAAAGGTAGACGGGGGGAATGAAGAAGAGGTGTAGAGTCTGAAGAAGACAATGGGCAATCTGCTGTGTATAGAGTTCTGGTAGTTAATGGGGGGGATGGGGAGTTTGAAGTGTCGCCAGAGGAGGGGGATCTGGATCTTCCTCCTTTGCTTACTGTTCCAGTCATTACCTGCGGCCTGCTGAATTTGAACACTTGCAAAACAAATGTGTTGTAAAAATAAACATTTAAAACCTGAAATAAAAGGTTAAAACACACAAAAAGACATTAAAATAATTTCCAAACATGTTCATACGTGTACGGATTTGACGTCATAATTCAACAAGGAGCTTAGGCTGGCAGTGATTCAAGTCACTCCAGCTCTGCTAGAGCTGGGTCATGAACCTCTGTTCCACCACTACACGGAGTATCCAGTTATGAGCTCTTATGTATTAGCAGTGGTGGTTGTTCTGGTGGTCAGGGCCCAGGACATCCATCACATCTATAATTTTTGTAATGATTGCAGCTTTGTGCAAATAAATCATCGTCTGAGAGGCATTTTGATGTATGTATGAGAATACTGGCGCTCTTGCAAGCAGATTTTTAGTGTAATTGGGCCTGATCCAGACCTACGCCGATGCACTGTGCTTACTAAAACACAGCGCATCCGCGTTCACTTTCCCCGACCCCTGAGCGGGCGTATGGCCCCTTCCTTACACCGGCTGAAGGCTACCCTAACTTCAGCCGGCGTAAGGAAGGGGCCATACGCTCTCACAGGAGCATATGGCCGCCTAGCCCGCCCTTCCACCCTCATTAAACTACCTCCCCCCGCCCACCTACACTAACCTGAACATAGGGACGCTGGGGGACGTCCCCTCCAGCG
>WWET01008063.1:32297-42643 GCA_011038615.1 Limnodynastes dumerilii | reverse complement strand
TGTAGAGAAAATACGCAGTTTTAGTAAAAAGATGAAAATGTGAACGCGCTTGCGAACGAACGCGTATGTGCGTACGTTCGCTCGCGTGTGAATTTTCGCGCTCTTTTTCAAGTCCTTTGTTCTGTCACTATGCAATGAATGGTGTGTTTATGAATCAATTAATTTTCTGTTTCGACACCTCCCCTCCCTCATTCACCCTGATCAGGTCGGATTTATCCCGACGCGGCAAGCAGCAGATAACACTAGACGCACCATAAACTTAATTCATCACATCAATACGTCTAAAATTCCATTTGTTCTGTTGGCGCTAGATGCCGAAAAGGCGTTCGACCGCCTTTCGTGGGACTTCATGATAACCTCTCTGCGGTCTTATGGTAGTCATGGTAACTTTCTGTCCGCTGTTAATGCTCTTTACCATTCCCCATCTGCAGCAGTTTTTAGTAACGGCATCCTATCATCAGCATTCCCCCTCAAAAACGGCACGCGACAGGGCTGCCCCCTATCACCTCTTATATATGCTTTAAGCATCGAACCCTTAGCTGCCCGGATTCACCGCAATCCTGACATCATAGGGATCACTGTGCGCAATTGTCAATACAAAATATCCCTATTCACAGACGACGTGTTACTTACACTTGCTAACCCCCATACCTCCCTCCCCAACCTGTTTGCAGAGCTCTCAGACTATGGTTCCATATCTGGGTACAAAATCAACTGCACCAAGTCGGAAGTATTACCCCTACATATTTCAAATTCGGCTTTACAGGGGTTGAAGACGAGTGACGCTCTAATTCCCTGAAATACTTGGGGGTCCAAATAACGCACACATATGAAACATTATACGCAGCAAACTATGCCCCCCTTCTTAGGGTTATAACACAAGATTTAGAAAAATGGAAACCACTTTATATTTCCTGGATAGGGCGCATCAATGCAGTCAAAATGAACCTTCTGCCCCGCCTGATGTATTTATTCCAGACTCTCCCGGTACAGGTTCCAATCTCGGTACTCAAATCCTTGCAATCCTCCTGCATGCGGTTTATCTGGAACAACACAAAACCCAGACTTCGTAGATCAATCCTGGCCAACCCCTCGATCGATGGGGGTCTGGGCCTGCCTCTCTTGCAAAATTATTATGTAGCGGCGCAGTTGGGCCATATGATCACCTGGCATAGCACACCGGGGACAAAAGCGTGGGTGGACATAGAGGATGGACTTCTTGCCGACGGGGGTGTGGCGTTCCTTCCATGGCTGCCAAAATACACTTTACGTTACAAATCTGGGACTCTATCAATCGCAAATATGACTTGACTTCCTATCCTTCGCCACTGACCCCACTTTGGAGACATCCGACCCTTTCCAGGAGTGCCACCCAACAGACTGTTACCCTTTGGAACACCAAGGGTATTGACCGTTTCCTCCATATTTTGGGACAATTTGCGCCCCAGACATTTGAGGACTTTAGGGCCAAATACGACCTCTCGTCCACGGCATTTTTCCCTTACCTCCAAACCCGTAAGTTCATTCAAACTCAAACAAGAACTAAGACATTACGACGCCCGACTCAATTCGAGCGTTTTTGCATATATTCAGTGGGGCAACGTGGCATGATTTCTATGCTATATCACTCGGTACTTCGGCCCTCGTCCGAGAATCGAGAATCCTATGAAGTCGCTTGGGAGGAGGACCTAGGGGTACAGTTGGACGATGAGGGATGGTCGGATATTAAACTCCGTATTGCTAAGGCGTCTATCAATGTTGGTATACGCGAAACAGCCTACAAGGTTTACACCCGATGGTACTTGGTCCCGCTCAGATTACATCTGTTTTACCCTTCTGTATCAAACCTGTGTTGGCGGAACTGTGGGGAGGTGGGCTCGTTCATGCATATTTGGTGGAGCTGCCCTATTATAGCCCTTTTTTGGAAAGACACTATAGCTCTTCTTAATCAAATTCTAGACACCACCTTACCCCATGATGCAGCGGTGTTTCTGCTGTCTAACCCAATGCCCACGTTGTCCAAACCCACGGATAAACTGCTAATGCATTGTTCTAACGCTGCAAAGTCCCTGGTTGCGAAACAATGGAAATCTACACAGGCTCCTTCCCGGGCGGCTTTATTAAACAAAATATGGCACGTGTCGTCTATGGAATACATTACGGCAATTCTAAATGACAGGGTCAAAAAATACCAGTCCGTATGGACTCCCTGGTACTCGTATTTCAATACCCCACTACCGGGACAATTGTAAGGATGGCTGGGTTCAGGCCTTATCTACCAAGATACTCCCCTTCTATAAACTCCTTCTCTTTCTTTTTCTTACCCCCCCCCCTCCCCACCCCCCTCAAGGGTGGTTCTCCTGTGCCACATACCTGTGTGCATAGGGCATTCATCTGTGTTCACATTGCTTAACACTATACTTTTTTTTTCTTTTATTTGCCAGATGTGGTATATACGTACCTTGTTTGTAAACGATTTGTGTTTTCTTGTATATACAGCATATCTTTTTATAGGCCTTATCCTGTATGTATACTATGCATGTGTGTTGTTATACATTGTTAATTGGCCTCCAAATTGGACGTAAAGGAATTTTGAAAATATAAAAAAATGTAAAAAATGTTTCTATAAATAAAGAGATTTAAAAAAAAATTTAAAAAATAATTAAGGCATCTTTTAAATATAAGAATAATGTTTAAAGTTACAACAGTATTTTGTACATGCAAGGGTAATTCACACCCCTCACACGTATGGCACTTCTATACAATGGAACCTTCCTTAAGTTTTACTCACCCGCCTTACATAATATGGGGTTAGTGCATAATGAAGGGTCGGTCATACATAAGGGCTAGAGGAAGCATTCAATGTAATTACCTCCCACCAGCCACCCATTCATGCATGTTGTATGCATAGCGGGTCTTCGTGCCCCGCAATCGTAAAGGCTTACATTGCATCATCCAGAATTGTTCATAGAGCATTCTGATACATAACTGCGATATGCATGCATGCACAGAACACTTACAAGGAGTTCTTTCGCATTTGGAATGTGTAAATTGACTGTTTAATTTATTGAAGATTTAAAAGATTACAGGGCTATAAAAATGTATTGAATACAAAAAGAAAGTATAATATCAGCAACAAAATGATGTTAAACCTGGAAAACTATTTGATTACTCATTGAGAAATTGAAGGTCTCCTTTCCAGCAGTAACTAAGTAATGAGCTCCAGACTAATTCAGACTTCTAATTTATCACAGACTGAGGGGTTAGGCTCTGAATTTCTGGGGACTTGATAGTGGTTCAGTGATCTATTTGAAGCTAGATGGCTTTATATATAAATTGCTCAGGTACTATTGGGTTTTACTTAGATGAGTATAAGATAATGCTAGAGCTGGACTAGACTTGGCTTGACTTGATCTGGACTGGACAGACTTCACTAGACTTGACCTAGACTGGACCAGGACTGCACTGTACAGACTTGGTTTGACTTGACCAGGACTGGACTGGACTGGACAGACTTGATCTGGATTGGACCAGGACTGGAACTGGACAAGCTTGACTTGACTAGGACTGGACTAGACAAGTTTAACTTGACCTGTACTGGGCCAGGACTGTAATTGGATTTGACAAACTTGACTGGACTGTATTACCAGGACTGGATCTAGACTGGACTTGACCAGAACTGGACCTGGACTTGACAGACTTGACTGGACTGGACTTGACCAGGGCTGGACTTAGAATTGACAGAGTGGACTTGACCAGGACTGGACCTGGACTTGACAGACTTGGCTGGACTGGACTTGACTAGGGCTGGACCTGGACTTGACAGACTTGACTGGACTAACTGAGGACTGCAGGAGCGCTACTCAGAAAGCAACTAGGTACCTTGAAAGGACAAGTTGTTCTGGCACAGGTTTCCCTGTGCTGCAGACTTAAATAAAGCAACCATTACCATGATTGGATAACCTGGTCATGTGGGGGGTGATTCAGAGATGCGACTGCGAAAAGATCGCAAATATACGCAACTAAGTTCAGATCTTAGCAGGTTACAGCCCACTGTTTAAATAGTCACTCCCCTTGCAAACAGCGGCAGATCTTAAAGTTAGAACACCATTGAGCAACTCTAACTCTGCGCTGTCTTTTGTGATCTTAAGGGAAGTAGTTGCGGTTATTTGAGATCCTAAGTGTCTGCCCGCGCCCACTTTCCCTCATCTCCCTGCTCCCCCCCGCCCATTTCCATGCAAATCCTTCAGATCTTAAACTTCCGCAGCACTTAATATCTTAAGTGCTTGCGATCGATTCACAGGTCCGCGCTTAGCGAATTTAAGATCCTAACCTCTACGTAGACGGCGTTGCACTATTACTATGCATGCGCATTGATGCGAATTTTCTAAGATCCTAAATATACGCACATAAGTAGTGCTAAAATCGCATCTCTGAATCAGGCCCGTGATTCCTAGAGCTGGACTCCGGTTGGCTTTTGCGCATCAGGTGACAAAATCCATCATGGTGGCGCCCATGCACCGGAGGACGCCGGAGTTTGGTGCCGCAGCTGCACCGCCAGGGGACTGGAGAGACAAGACAAGAGGCTGCCACTACTGAGAGTGCCACCTCCTAGAAGATACAGCTGGAGAGTGCCCCCGACAGGCGGCTTCTCACACGGTAATTCCCGTGTGTTGTGACAATATTATTGTGTGATCAGATTGCTGAGCAAAATATTTGGAAGAATTGCTACTGTACAGTTGCATTTATTCAGACATTTATTTATGCACAACATAACGAGCCAAATCCAGAATCATGCAATGAGGCCATTTTTCTGCACTCATGCAGAAAGCCTTTGTGATGGTGAGGCAGGATGACACACCATGCATGCAGTTTGTTCATTGTGGGGGATTATGGAAATTGTACAGTTAAGCCCTTGCACGTGATTGACCATTAAGTACCCACCCCATTTTATGTGAGGCAGGTGTGTTGCATTTATGTTAGGGGTTCATAATGTGGAAAGTTTGTGCATTTGAGAGTAAAGTACTACCCTCTCACACATGAACTATAGAATTGCATGTATGTGCATGTAATTGTACCTGATTCAGGATACAGTCCAACCACTCTTATTTGCATGTACTGAATTTTGACAGTCAGGAACTATTTATTTTTTGGCTGAAGAGCTTGAAAATTCTCTCAAGTATGGAAGTTCGCATACATATGAAAAGTTTTAATATGGGGTACACCCACTTGTGATTTCAACAAAGAATCTCTGTTGAAATTTTACAGTATATGAATTCAGGTGTGTAATAAAAATGAACTCTGAATTTCGATAAAGGGACATCCGAAAGTTCCTTTTCCTATACTTTTTTTATGAATGGGTGAGTATGCCGTTCACTTTTGCAATGAGCGATATCCCTCCGCTGCACCTCCGCTGCTGCTATCACCGTACCTGGATCAGGTAAGTAATCTATCTCTGCAGGGTTAGGGTTAGGGTTATGGTTGGGGTCAGGGTTGGGGTTAGGGTCAGGCTGCAGGGGAGGGAGGGTTAGGGTCAGGCTGCAGGAAATGGTGGGTTATGGTCAGGCCGCAGTTAAGGGAGGGTTAGGGTCAGGCTGCCAGGAAGGGAGGGTTAGGGTTAGGGTAGTGAGAGGGGAGGGTTATGGTTAGGAAAAGGAGTGGGGGACAATTTTTTTTTTTTACAAATTTTCGGACCATGGAGCTTTCGGTGCTCTGCGGATCGATTGCAATGCCTCTTGGAGGATTTTTTTTCCCCAGTATCTCAAGCAAGTGGGAAAAGTCTGAACCTGACTTAAATTATTTAGACATTTTACAGTGTCATCTGGAATTTGTATGATTCCAGAGCATTTGCTCATATATTGTAGTGTTGGTTTGCTATTGCAAAAGATAAAGGGGCATTAAAACAGTGCATATCCTGCCTCCTTGAGGAAGTTATTTTGGCATATTTACTGGGTCAAATAAAGGCTGAGATCCAATGTTGATACTTTCTAAACTTGGTGCTTCAACTAACCAGTTTTCTACTCTGAATGTGAAACCGCTGGATGCTGGTAATTATCAACTTTGTATTGAATTTCCTGGATTTCTGCAGTTTCTATGGATACTCATTTTTGATTGGAGAAATTACAGTATACCTGATGAGTTTTTACTATGTGGAGCTATATCATTGAAAACATTCCTATGATATTCCATTGCAAGCAAAATAGAGACAGCTTAAAGTTACTGTTCGCCTATCTCTATTTCGAATATTGGGCCTTTTTAGAATTTTTTTAATGAATGGGTGAGTATGTACTCACTCATTAATTTTCTCAGAGACCCGCAGGACCCGCCGATGACAGCTCCAGAGAAGTGAGTAACTTCTCTGGAGACTTTTAGTGTTGGGGTGGGGTTAGGGTTAGGCTCTTAGATTGGGAGGGTTAGGATCAGGCTTCAGGCTCCGGGGATCGATTGCTATGCCTCATTGAGACATAAGCAATCGATATCCCAGCCAGTTTTGAACTGGCTGGGAGAGAACGGTCCTATCGAAATAGGGCCATTCTTAGCGGGGATCCACATCCCTGTGGGCAAATTTAGGCTACATCCAGAGACTGAAGTTGGTTAAATAGGAAAGTCTTTATTTCCAAAAGTCAATGTAATGTCCTCTTACACAGGCACAATGAACAGCAAAGATATAGTAAACAAACAAAAAAGTGGTTTTCAGGCTAATTCAACAGAGGGGTAATGAAGGTACTCCTACCTACAGCATCTAATTGAACACAGAGTAAGGTATAATTACATCTTAATTAAGGAGGGGATGATTTTCAGGAGGCTAACATTATCCTCAACATTGGCAGACTTTTAAACTGCCATAGCAAGAGTTGCAGATTTTTTAAAGGATCAAGGAACATACAGGCATGTATATTGTAAGGGTGTGGTTTTTGGCTGAGAACAGCCCCTTTCCAAAAGGGCCATTTTTTGACACCCCAAATTCCCATAGGTACTGTAAACGACTGTTCCTGCCCCGTCGGAATGAGGTACGTATGCGAAGATCCCTAGAAGGAATCCCCTGCACCAACTGTTAATTATTTCCCCAGCCCTTATCCTAACCTTTACCCTAAACCTCCCCTTTCCATTACCCTAACCCTCACTTCCTCACAGTCTTACCCTAAGACTGCCCTTCTACATTCCATCCCCACCCTGCAGCCTAACTCTAAGATATCGCTTCTAAACTACATCCCCTCCCCGTGGCCTAAAAATAGATTCTACAAACTTACCCATTTATTATAAAAACTTTCTAATTAGTCACATTTTAGAAATAGAGACAGCTGAGAACTAATTTTAGTAACTAAGCCTATTATTTCCTCGGTGGTGTTTTCTTCATTTGTGAATGAAAGTGGAATGAAAATAGGAAAGTCTATTATTGCATTATTAAGGTTATAAGGATGTGGGTTGCCAATGCAATGGCCTTTTTTTTTAAAGGGTAATTTTCTCCCAGCCATTTCCGAACTGGCTGGGAAATCGATTGCATTTGCCTGATCCCTGCAAGACAGAAGTCAGTGCTGCGAATGGTAAATATAAATTGAACCCCAATCCTTTCCCTAATCCTTACCCTAACCCTCTATTTCCATTACTCTAACCCTAACTCTCCCCTTCCATTACACTAACCCTAAGATGTCCTTCCCCGCAGTCTAACCCTAAGACTTCCTTCCATGCAGCCTGGCCCTAATACTACCATCCCTGCAGTCTAACACTAAGACTTCCCTCCCTGCAGCCTAACCCTAAGACTCCCTAAATTTAACCCTCTCTTCCTCACAGCCTAACCTTAAAACCTCACTCCCAGAGAGTGTTACTCACCTCTCCAGTTGGTGAGGAAGGTCTGCTGCAAATGCAATGGGTCTCAGGTGATATTTCCAAAATATGAATGGGTTAGAATGCCAATCCAATGAAACGGTGGTCTTTTCTAAATAGAGACAGCCAAAAATGAGCTTTCGGCTGTGTCTACTTCTAAAAGACCCTCTACTTTGCAACCAAGTGATGTTCTCTGCTTTCAATTTATATATATCTTTCATAAGCTCTGATTAAAATGCAGATTTCCAATCTTAGACAAGGATTGTAATTACTTTCTGAGCATTAGTCCCTTGTTCCACATTTAGCTGAAAAGGGAGCTTATGAGTAGGTTCTTATTGGGTGACACACACATATTTTCTTTAAAAAATGTGACTGGCAGTTGTTTTATGAAAATATTATTCTAGAGATATTATAATAATGTTCGAAATAACATAAATAAAATTACCAGAAAAGTGATGGGAGATATAGAAGTATCCATTTCCATTCCAGTATCCAAGTACAACTGTTCTGTAATGTTTATTGTATGGACAACTAATAAACTATAACATTGTAAAAGATAGAACACACATTTTGCAAGTTACTTATTTATATATTAAAATATCCTAAACAGAATTCATATTGTTATATATGTACATTCCAGACTAAAAATGACCTTTTCTCTTTTTGAAAATGATACATGTACAACGGGTAAATTGCATGAAGATAGCTGCCTGTCTTGCTAGTATTCTCTTCAAGTTTGCGTTAATGCGGTTATGGATTCTCTAAGGATGTTCAGGCAGATTTAGCAATGTAAAGTGACATCTACTTGGAAATATATTTCTTCCATGCTACCCCCTTAGGGATAGAACTGCATTTTTATTTTTTATAAACTCCAAGAGAAAGAATGATGTCGAAATGTGCCAACATTTATCTATACACAATAATTACGTTTTGAGTTGAAATTATTCAGTGCATAAATTAGGGGAATGAGTTGATACCTATGCATGTAAAATTTTAAAATAATGGGAGGGGGTTCATCATATAGTATTTAGAAAATGTGTAAAATAAATCTTATGGTATTTGGTAAGCATTAAGTTTTAGAGCACAGGGAAATGATTCACTTTAAGTTTTGTTATTTTTAAAGGCTCTTTTGAAACTTGTATAGTTTGGGTAAAAACTTGATTTTAACTTTCTAAACTTAGCAAATAAAGTGAACTATTTACTTTAACACTCACAGACACAAGCAGACAGATATACAGACAGACACATACACATTGGGCCTGATCCAGGGCTACGTAAGATCGGCATTTCTGCTGATCTGCTCATGGGATGGGCAGATGTTGCCCAGCGTAATCCATTTTTCTGGAAGCCCTGGATCAGCCGTCCATAACTACAGCATAGTTACGGACGAAGGGGCAGACAGCTCCATAACTACGCTGTAGTTACGGAAGGTAGGCGGGGGGAGGGATGGAAATTAGGATGGGAGGGCTGGGTTAGGACATTACAATCTTGTGGCCGGCGTAATTACATACTGTTACTCCCATAGGGGGAGTGTCGGGAGAGCTACGCTGGCCGTACTTACGAACAGTGACCCAGCGTAGCTCTGGTTCAGGCTCGCTCGCTCTCTCTCTCTTTGGAATTGAAGGATGTAAATAAGCAGGTTAATTGATATTTTTTGTTTGTAGATTATGTTTATTTTACAGAAAAAGGTTCATATTTTAAGTACACATTTTCACCATAAAAGTGCAGTCACTTAACAGTTTCATCATTGAGTATACAAATTTTGAGGTTGAGAAGCAGCATTTTTCTTTTTTTTTTGGTTTTGGTTGAGTTTATCTGGAAAGTGAAGTAACATCAGCTATGTGCTCAGCATATATGGGAGCTGTCTGCTCCAGCTCTGCGGTCACGTGACAGAGCACAGGACACGTAATAAAGGGCTCCAACGGGAGCCCTGTAGGACCAAAAACTCCTTACTTGAATGGCAGTGACCTTAGGTTAGGTCACTGCCATTCATAATATTAAATTTGTTCCTATAGGGCTCCAGAAGGAGCATATACCGCGGCGGGGCTTTAAAAAAAAAAACAACAACTTTGTCCCGGGAGTGTGATCTCGCGGGACATTTTCTGGGGCGAAAGCAGGACTGTCCACTCAAATTTGAGCAGGGCAGTTGGGAGGTCTGATTTAACTCTTGCTGACTGCAGCTCAGATGATATTTTATTGCTTCTCTGCTCCTCTCATTTAATGGTCCGACAGACATGTAAACTTTTTCTTTTTTAACAACTTTTTTCATTAATGTACTTTCTAACATAGGGAGAAGGTTTAAAGGGTTATGTGTTCAAATGAAGAAATAAGCAGCACTCAGAGGCTTGAGCAAGACTAAACAGACCTAAAATGTACAATTACTATGTTACAGTTTTATCATCAATACCATTAAAATCATACAAAGCAACTCCTACACACACACACACACATAAAAATACTGCACACTGCAACTGACAAGTAAGAAACCAGCCATTCTAACTGTTAAAAAAAAATTATATTAA
>WWET01008063.1:15493-27142 GCA_011038615.1 Limnodynastes dumerilii | reverse complement strand
GATGTCAGGCACTGGTCAGAAAAACACAGTGAGGACAGTGAGCTGCCGCTGGGGCCCCTCTGAACCACGAGGCCCATCACAAGTGTCCCCCTAGTCCCCCCCTGTCGCCGGGCCTGTCTGCGAGAGAAGGGGCGTGCACGCACTCTGTCACTCCACTCTCTTGTGGTGGCTTTATGGCTGCTTTATGGCTGCAGATTATCATAAACTCTAAATGATTTATTTAGAAACAATTATGTAGCACTTAAGAACTAAGCTGATCTGACACGTGAATTTGTAAGAACATCGGGCCTGGTTCAGAGTTTAAAAATAAGAGAGGAAAGAACAAAGTACCTGTTTATAATGCCGAATTGTACATTCCCCGACAGGGACAGGGACAGTTAAGGTTAGGCTGTGGGAAGGGGGTGTTAGGCTATAAAGAGGTTAGTCTGCAGGACAGGTATTGTTAGTGTTATGATTAACACTATGGTTATTCGAAGTTCAATGATCTGACTTCAAACAGATCATTTTGCGGCAATGCTGTTTGCCATTAGAAGACATGACGATGCAATCTCCGAAGACTCCAATGGGGACAGATAAGTTTTCTTACCCATAATCATCGTCATCCCACAGCCTAAGTTTAACCCTCCCCTCTCTGGGGCCTAACCCTACCCTTCCTGTCCCTTAGCCTAACTAGAATGACTACCTTGTCAAGATAAGACCGTTCAACATGGTATCCTTTCTGGAATAAAATTTTCACTGTGATAAAACAGTGAACAATGGTACAGTTGAAATCAAGCTTTTGTCTGTATTATTGTCTAAAGTGGGCCCTTTGTACCCGCAACTGTATCCCGAATGCAGGAAGGGGATGGTTAGGATTAGGCTGCAGGAAGGGGATGGTTGGGGTTAGACTGCAGGAAGGGGATGGTTGGGGTTATCTTGTGCGGATAATTTGAGCTAATCGGCTTCACACAAGGATTTTGTTGAGGCCCAGACACACACCCATAAATCCTTTATCAACAATTGAATGACACATATATAAACAATTACTTCTGTTTACAACAAAACACATATGCAATGCGGCCGGAGTTTTCCGATATGTTCTACTGCGCATGCGCAGTAATTTTTGTAACGTAATCTACGTTACTTGTTGCAACGTAGATTGCGTATACGCGGTCTTAAAGATTTAACTAAGGAGTAACTAAGTTCCAGCCCATAGTTTGATGAATTCGGTGTGGAATAACTTGATTGGCTCACACAGAGCCCTGACCTCAACCCCACTGAGCACATTTGGGATGAGTTGGATCGAAGATTGTGAATAAGGCCTTCTAGTCCATCATCAGTGTCTGACCTCATAAATGCTCTTCAGAATGAATGGGCACAAATTCCCATAGAAACACTCCAAAATACTGTGAAAAGCCTTTCCAAGAGGAGTGGAATCTGTTAGATTTTTATTATATTTTTTTTTATATGTTTTTTTTGGTCGCATATTGCTAGTTCTATTTCTGTTTATCTCTAAGCAAAACACATGAATACTGCTTAGCTTCAGTAATGTTCAGAAGGTATCCAGGATACGGGTTAATAGCATGTGTTTTTTTTAAACGCATTTCCAAGTGGGTTTTTTCCTAAGTGGTTGTCGATTTGTACAAAATCTACACCCACACCCACCTCTTTTTATTTGCCCATGTTTTTGGGCAACTTTGAGAGATTCTCTGTCTTTTCTAAGTTAGCTCCTTAATTATCCTGATAAGAGGAGATCTCAGTAATAAAAGAAAGAAAAGATAGAAATAAACCATATTTGTTTATATGCTGACGAATTAAAACAGCATACCGTTTATAAATCATATAATTACTACATATGTGCAAATATCAGAGTTTGAACGACTCTTTCAATATTAGCTAGCATGTATAACTTTGTTATAGAAATAAACTTTGACCATAAGCAAGTGATATACTGTGACAGATCATAAATATGTCGATTTATGTGTGTATGTATATATGTTTTTTTATATATTTTGTCTAAATTTTATAAGATGATTTATAACTGATTTTGTTTTTATGTTTTATTTAATACATATTTTTAATCATCATTGATAAGTTTAAAAGCGCTTCATAACGTACAGCTGTGGAGCAATTAAATCTTGAATACTTAAGGCCTACTCCATCATCTACCTCTTACTGCTTGAAAAAGTCGCTAACCTAGCGACGAAACGCGTTGCATAAGCCCCTCCTCTCACTCGTTTACACCGGCTTCCCAGTCAGTCTTGTGCAGCAGTTCCTTGCTAATTCCATTAGCAGCAGCAGGTGCCTCACTACCATCATCCGCAGCCATACGAGTGGATTCGTGTACGCAGCGGGGACGCCCGCTGACGGCAACCGAACGCTACCTGAATATCAGCATACCAGCAAGTATACACACTCTCTCTCAATTATTTGGCATCTACACCCACTGCATGTATTGAGGTTACCTTACTATCCAGCCGGTTGCCTCCAAGCACCGACCGTTCGGGTCCCCTATCCTTAGGAGATTTCCCTGCGGGCCGGCTGCGGTGAACTGAGATTGATTAAGATACAAGCTAACTAACTTGCTGTGCAAACACACCATCCAGCGAATTGACCAGCTGAATTATCTGTACATTACAAAACAGATCCAAACCAAAATTATTGTACTGACCTGCTTGTTGGACACTGCTGTTTACGATAAACAGAATTCAGCCCAGTTGATCGACGGGCTGCCTCTGTTTTCCTACATTTGGCTATATTGTCTCTGGAATCCCACAGACTGTTACAATTTGCTACATACTTGTACCCTGGATTGCTTGCAAATAATCTTTCATTAATGTTTGGTAGCCTTAGTGCATTTATGCATGTCTGATTTATTCAGCTGCCTATCTTGCCAGCTAGCATTTGTTTACCAGTTGATTTTTTACTCCAATGTGTATTGCACGTGTATTGTTCTCTGGCTATAGTTGCAGCGTTGGATCCAACTGCATGCTTACCATGGTGTTTAACCAGTGATAATTAGTGTTTAACTAATTTTTTATTATTACTCATCTTTTATTATTGCTTATTAATAAATTTGATATATGTAATCTATCTAGTGTCACATCATCACTTGCTTATGTTGTTACACAATAGGGGAGACAGATTTAAGCACGGTTTTTTCACTTTATTATTACCTATCTCTGTTTGGGGTGACACCACCCAATACCTGCGATTGTCTTTCTCCCCCATTTTTTGTTTACTACACTCTATTTACCAATAAGAGAGAATTAGAATTTATATTCCATTCCCTGTTTTTTGCCACCAGCGCTTGTCGCAACATATTTACATTATTTATCAATATGGTGATAGCTTTGCAAATCTTTAATTACTTTGGATTATTATCAACTTATGTTTTCCTATTGCCCAAAAATACTATTTAATATATTATGATGAGAGTAAGTAAGGGGATATCACAACTGTAACCTTCTACTTATCACTGTAATCCATTCCGTTAACTTAATTCATATCAGCCAAATAGTCAGGCTTATTGTGACTAGATTAATTTAATTCAGTTTGGACTTTATCAAACTTTTATCTCTTGGGCACTATTTTACTTGTTCCATCACCATACTGTTTTGTTCACACTACTTTAATACGTTGTGAGTTCCACTACAGCATTCCATTGCTAGACCCTTTTACGGATCAGTTTGACACTGGTTGTATTTTTTGGTATATTTAAATGTGCCCTATGGATGCATTAATTATTACATTTTACAGCCATACTGTAGATGTAGGCATTACTTTATGTGTGCTTATACCATCTATCCCGATAATAAACATTTAAAATATTTGTTACTTAACTATAGTTAATTCTAATAAATTGCTGTTTTGCTTTTAGTAAATGAATTTAATCTTCCAGTAATTTATAAGGGATATGTTTATACTTTGGAGCATTCCACACAAATACAAATTTATTTACTTCCAAAATTTAATGTAATACTACAAGGAACTCTATTACGTGAGTCAGAAACTGTGAAATCATCCCCACCTATTCTGGTTTAGCAGAAAGGGATTATCAGATAGCTACCCAATTACTGCAGAATGCTAACGCTTTAAAAGTCAGGATGGAAGGGTTAAAGGTGTGAGCTGGTGAAATCTAGTCTCCCTGGGATTCGTGCCAGTGGGACATTAAGGGAAATCAATCCTGCTTTGACACAAAGTACCTTAGCAACACATTGGTGACACAATGCTTCTGCTCATCTCCTTCCTTGTCACTTCTGAAAGCAGCTATGCAATAATTATAGATATCTATATTTATACCACTTTGCATAATATAAATTACTTTGTTTCTTTTCTATTTTAATGTCTTTTATATTAGTCTTTATAACATTTTAAACTTGCAGACTATGTTCTGGAATAGAATTTTGTGCAGATTGCCATATTAAATATATCACATGTCAATATATTTCCTACTCTATGTTTGAAGAGGGTTTTACATTTCCGTTTCCGCAGATATCAAGCCTTTTGGTGAATTATTAAATATTAAGCAGGTATGAGAAATCCAAGTTGATAAACACAAACAGGAAGTGATATGAGTATTTTGTGCATACATGTTTTGCTACTAGTGCCAAATACTTTCCCTCTGTCATATTCATTTCAGTATTAGTATACACTTATAGTTATGTCAATAAATTAGATTTTATACTGTAATGTGTTAATATTATTGATAAAATGTTTTAATATCAGAATGGATACACTGGCATTTAACATGCAAATATATTTATGTGACCAAAGGATTGTGGGTTGGATCCAGACTTAAGAAAAGCAGCAGACTTACATACGCTACTCCGCATGTGCAGTACCAATAATTCTGCATCAGAACCTAGCCGTCCAATGAAACATTCCATTCAGAATTCAGTCTCTGCATCGGGGCTGGCCCACTCACTATGTGTACGAGATTCGCATGGTGGGTGGGCATAGGTATTTAAATTGTACAGTAAGAGCTTGGCTAAGCCTTTACATACAATTCAGTATTCCTCATGCACAGAATACTGAAGGTAAGGTCCAGGGCATGAAAATGCATTCCGCATGCAGGAAATATATCTTTGACTTAGAAACAAAACACTGACACTTGTGGTAACTTTTAAACAGCTCAAAACTAACACACCAGGGGGTATATATACTAACGGTGAATTTATCCAATGATTTTAAATCGCTGGATCTCGCCGTGAATTACAAGCGATTTGCAGCGTGAATTCACCGAATTCACTTAGCTGCGATTTTCCCGCAATTGTTTCAAACACCCGCGAGTAGCATCTATTTTGCAAGGGGTAAATCGCGGTGGTTTTCTATAGAAAAGCGATTTGTCCTAGAAAAAATTGCGGCAACTTTTGTCTTTAAAAAACAAACAAACAAGTGCAGCATGCCTGAAAGCCTTAGCCATGCTGTGCTGATAGAACTACAAGGCTAGTAGTAATATCAGCTACACTCAGGCCTCTAGTGTAACTGACGTCATCATTACTATAAAAGGCTGCCCCTTTAGCGACCGAATGGTCATTAGGAGCAGCATAGAAGAAGGAGAAGGAGCCTGTCCCCGCCGTGTTAAGTACCGAAGAGGCTGAGTAGCGGACCAGAACACTGGGGATGCCACTGCAATCAACCGGATGACAGTCGCCAAGCAACTGAAGAAGATTCTGCTCATCCAGCAAGTCTTCCCAAGAAAGATGACAGCAAACGGTGAGTGACAAAAACTTTTATTCTTTTACTACACCACACATTGCATTCACACACAGTTAGTATAGGACACGGTGACCGCCAGAGGTAAGTGCAAACATTAGGGGACATTATTAGTCAGGGAAAATGTTTTTTTTTACATTCACACTTAGATTAATGTGTTAATGTATGTTTTGTGCAGACTGTTTTTTTTTGTTACACACAGCGCTGCATGGTTAGAAGCCTTACCATGCTCACGCTGATATTACTACAAGGCTAAGCAATGCTTAGCCTTGTAGTTCTATCAGCACTGCATGGCTAAGACTTTCAAGCATGCTGCGGTCGAATTTGACACACAGAAAAACACGTCAATCTATTTGACATGTGTTTTTGTGTGTGTCAAATCCGACCATGTGTGTTGAATTGTCACTAAATCGCCTCTAGCCAAATTGTCACTAAATCGCCTCACGGCAATTTAATGGCGATTTTACTGCGAGTTCGTCAAAGCGACCTTTGTGAATACAGTGAGTTGTATGTGTAACATTGAAAAAATCACACTGGCAATTTTAGGCTCTGCGATTTTACAGATGCCTAAACTCACGTGAGTTTAGCTTTAGTGAATACAGAGATTTGATATTCACAGCAAACTCACGTGATTTTAGGCGATTTTTTCTAAATCATGTTTTGTAAATATACCCCAGGAATAAATACTTATTGCATGGACACCAAAACTGTATAACTCTTTCATTGTGACTCTAATTATGACACATACAGTATGGAAAGTTATTGATCACCTGTCAAGAGATTATGGGGCGTATTCAGAGAACCATTTTCATGGCCAGTTCTGAGTGTATTTTAAGGTACGTTTCAACTGAGCATGCGTAGTAACTTATTTTCCGTAGTTAACGTAGACTATACGTGCGTAACTGCCTCACGGACAGGCTTGTG
The DNA here is from genome assembly GCA_011038615.1 of Limnodynastes dumerilii. NCBI lineage: Eukaryota > Metazoa > Chordata > Amphibia > Anura > Limnodynastidae > Limnodynastes > Limnodynastes dumerilii. The sequence goes on along the minus strand of WWET01008063.1, from coordinate 20,521 downwards.
AATCGCACTTGGATACATACGTCGGGATATGCAACGCAAAAATACGCACATAAAAATTTAAATAAAAATGGGCGGGGGAAGGCATTTAAATGAAGGTATGTGGGCGCGACTAACATGAATCGCACGTACGGAGGACACATACGCACTCAACTGCTGACGGAAAGTTACAAGTGGTCTATGGACTCGTAAGTCACCGACAGCAAGGGTGAGAGAAAGGAGTGTCATGAGTGTGAGGGGTGTGAGGGGATTTGGCCTGCACCGGCCGTGCATATAATTGCGGACTTTTAAGGCAATGGTTCTCTGAAAATGTCCCTATACCTTCTTTCCCATGTAAAAAGATGGAGGACATTGTTGGAGAGACCTCAATCTAATAGATATTAAAATATCCTTGTTATACCCTTACTTAGAGAGGTCAGAGGAGTTATATAATAATTTTGCATTCATTGCTGGTGAGGGATTCATTGCTAGGAGGAATCCAATAGTAGTCTTTCAGATTCTATCCTACTCTTTAGAGATGTTGTCAATGCCTACCCCACACTGGGGATTTGTGTTCTAAGCATCAAGGGCCGTATTCAGAGATGCGTTTGTTCAAAAGTATTTAATTATACACGTGCACGTAGCAAGCCAACACCCACCAGCACCCATGACACTCCTCTCGCACGGCCGTGAAATCGTAGACATACGCTTTCATAGACCACCTCTAACTTCATGTGTTTACTTACGTGCGTATATGTATGCCGTTTGTTTTCTATGTAACAGCGCCCTCATAGACTCATTTAAATGCCTCCCCCCACCCTCTTTCAAATAACTTTTCAGGTACGTATTTCAACCTTGCCCCTCCACACACATATGTCCCCAAGTGCGATTTACATGGCCGTGCCTAAAGCACATACATGCGTATATTCTACGTTACTTACGTGAATAAAGTTACTACGCATGTGCAGTTTAAACGTACCTAAAAATACACACACTATTTCACGTGAAAACGGATCTGAGAATACGGCCCCAAAAGATTAAGAAGGGGACACTTAAAAAACAAGTGGCTCCAGTCCAATCCAGAATACTTTAATATTTGCCAAACTGCAATTCCCCATAATCCATTGCCACCTCTCCAATTATGTTTCAGTCTGTGTGCAAAATTCTTTTACTAAATTTCAATGAATAATTGGCTGCAAGGAGGAGAGAAGTCCAGAGATTGCAGGATCTCCACAATTACTTTCCAAGGTCTTTAGTTACATCATGAACACTGACCCAAATAATATTACAGTGTTTGACAAATCCCCTAGGATGCTCAAGCTTAGGGTCTTGTCAAAAAACTTTTAGACATAATGAACCACCTACATTATCACCGGTTACACTCTTCGGTACGAGAGTCTAATTGCCGAAAATGGGACTTCTGAAAGTTTATTTTCGAAAGTCCCATTTTTTCAAATACTTACCGGTTTCTACTTTTTTTTTGTGAATGGGTGAGTGTGCTGTTCGGCATACTTTACCCATTCACTTTCGCAATTACCGTTATCCTTCCGCCGTCTGCGATATCCCTCCGCCACACCTCCGTCGCTGCTATCGCCAGACCAGGAACAGGGGAGTAAACTATCTGTGCGGGTTAGGGTTAGGATCAGGCTGCAGGGGAAAGGCTAGGGTCAGGCTGCAGGGGAGGGAGGGTTAGGGTCAGGCTGCGGTAGATGGAGGGTTAGGGTTAGGCTGCAGTAGATGGAGGGTTAGGATCAGGCTGCAGGGCAGGGAGGGTAAGGGTCAGACTGCAGGGGAGGGTGGGTTAAGATCAGGCTGCCAGGAAAGGAGGGTTAAGGTTAGTGTAGTGAGAGGGGAGGGTTAGGGTTAGAATTAGGGAAAGGACTATTTTTACTTACCATTTAGCTGAACTGAGCTTTCGGAGCTCCGCGGATTAATTGCTATGCCTCATCGAGGCATAGCAATCGAAATCCCAGACAGTTCGGAACTGGCTGGGAGAAATCAGATTTTTCGAAAATCAGACTTTCTAAGTGGGGACCCACACCCATTATCACTGGGTTAAGGATAAAATATTGAAGATAAAAAAATAAAAATAGTGTTCAAATGGGATGCAACTTCACTTTTCCAAAACTTTCAGCAACACAGACTCCTTAAGGCCCTTACAGATTAATTAAGGAAATAAAAGCTTGATGAAATTGGGTATTTCTAGGTCCTGTACAATGGATGTGTCGTGCACTGAACTACCAGCTGTAATTTCCTGCTTCTGGCTACTGCTCTCTTGTACCCTATTTCAGCATTACTTATGTAAAATTTATATATTAGCATGGTTTCATATTATTGTGTAATTTTAACTGTAGGCCTGACTCCTCCTGAGCACATCCCAAGATAAGTTTTTAACACTTCTCCAGTCTTGCTTATCAGCCTGTTTTTATAGCTAGCTTTGGTTAATGATGCCTAAGACCATCTTATATGTTACTTCTTCCTCAAAAATTATCCTTTCTTAGGGCTAGATTTGCTAAGCAGTGATTTAAAAAAATCGCTGTTTATTTGGCGATTTTACAGCGATTATAAAATCACTGCATTTAAGTAATCTCACCTGAAAATGTCTAAAAATGCTTCCTCTTCTAAATTGCTGTTGTTACAATCGCCATGGCAATTTAGGAAAGGCAGAACATACAAATCGCTGTATTTACTGTACAGCAATTTGTAAAATCTCTTAATACTCGCCTCAAACTCGGGCCAGAATATAGAGGTGGGTGTGAGTGTCAATTTACTAGAAATCGCCACTCACTCAAAAAATAAGACTCATGTCATTGCATGAGCCCTATTTATAACCTCTGATGGGAGGCCCCTATTTATACCCTCTGAGTTCCCATCAGAGTATAAACAGGGGCCCTGAAATGACATAAGTAAGTCACCCGAGGGACCAGGAAGACACAGGACTGGTCTTCAATAAACAGGCTCAAGAAGATCCTGGTCCGGAGTCACCCTGTCGCCTGGATGAAAAGAAAACTACAGAAAATTAAGTATCAGCATTTTTTTTTTTTTATATATTGTTTTATGGATATTACATTGAAAATATAAAAATATTTATATATTTTGTTACATTTATTACATGAATACTTTTATTTTTACTACATAATATGGATGGGGGACAGTTTGCAATACATGACATAACCATGCAACATTAAACATTTTAATATACCAAATGGGGACATTGATTAGTACATCAGACATATGGGTCACATTAACTATTTCATTTATTTATTGGGGGTCATGAAACATATTAGGAATGGCTTGTTAACTTTTTTTCATATGAAAGGGAGGGCATGTTTAGCCCTATATTGTGTATGGGGTTATGTTATGTCAATTCCTATGTACGGGTAGTATGTAATAATTTTTCTTATGTACTGGGGCATGGTGTGTTTATTAATATGTACTGGGGCATGGTGTGTTTATTAATATGTACTGGGGCATGGTGTGTTTATTAATATGTACTGGGGCAAGTTATGTTTATTAATATGTACTGGGGCATGGTGTGTTTATTAATATGTACTGGGGCATGATGTGTTTATTAATATGTACTGGGGCATGGTGTGTTTATTAATATGTACTGGGGCAAGCTATGTTTATTAATATGTACTGGGGCATGGTGTGTTTATTAATATGTACTGGGACATACTGTGTTTATTAATATATACTGGGGCATGGTGTGTTTATTATTATTATTATTATGTACTGAAGCATGGTGTGTTTATTAATACGTACTGGGGCAAGTTATGTTTATTAATATGTACTGGGGCATGGTGTGTTTATTAATATGTACTGGAGCATGGTGTGTTTATTAATATGTACGGGGGCAAGCTATGTTTATTAATATGTACTGGGGCAAGTTATGTTTATTAATATGTACTGAGGCATAGTGTGTTTATTAATATGCACTGGGGCATGGTGTGTTTATCATTATGTACTGGGGCATGGTGTGTTTATTAATATGTACTGGGGCATGGTGTGTTTATTAATATGTACTGGGGCATGGTGTGTTTATTAATATGTACGGGGGAATTATGTGTTTATTAATATGTACTCGGGCATGGTGTGTTTATTAATATGTACTGGGGCATGGTGTGTTTATTAATATGCACTGGGACATGGTCAGTTTATTAATATGTACGGGGGTTGGTTATGTTTATTAATATGTATCGGGCATGATGTGTTTATTAATATGTACCAGGGCATGGTGTGTTTATTAATATGTACTGGGGCATGGTGTGTTTATAATTATGTACTGGGGCATGGTGTGTTTATGATTATGTACTGGGGCATGGTGTGTTTATTAATATGTAATGGGACATGGTGTGTTTATTAATATGTACTGGAGCATGGTGTGTTTATTAATATGTACTGGGGCATGGTGTGTTTATTAATATGTACTGGGGCATGGTCAGTTTATTAATATGTACCGGGGATGGTTATGTTTATTAATATATACCGGGCATGATGTGTTTATTAATATGTACCGGGACATGGTGTGTTTATTATTATGTATGGGGGCATAGTATGTGTTTTATATTTACAGAGCAAATTAGATGTGCGGCGGAATGCCATTAACCCCTCTCATGCTGCTGCTTATGGTACTAAAAGGCACAGCACGCACTTATAAAACTATATGCTGCAGCATGCTAAGGGTTAATAGTATGCCGTGGCTGGGATTTTATGCATAATTAATGAAATATTTCATTATTTTTAATACAAAATTAATTTAATTAAATAATTAAATAAGGGCACGATGTGTGGTGATTCTTTTAAGGGTAAATTCACCATGATTACAAGATTAGTTTTAAAATTGACAGGGAACCTCTTTATAAATTTTTAGGGGCTAGTAAATCTGGCCCTTAGTCTTTGATAAAGTTTTTATTTTAATTGCTTTTATTTATTTAAGTATTTGGAAGGAGTAAACCTATTCAGCATTAGACATTTTTTTTTAGAAAAAAAATTAAGGACCTGATTCAGAGTATTGCATCCGTGTAAAATTCACACGGACGCGATAAATTT
>WWET01008063.1:0-12495 GCA_011038615.1 Limnodynastes dumerilii | reverse complement strand
GGGTTGATGTTGTTTTTTATTGTGGGGGTGTAGTGTGTTTTTTTTTAAGCGTAGGGCTTGTTAAACAGCTACCAGACTGCACTGCAAAGAGTATTTAAATGAGAAAAATGCCCCTTTTCTCATTTAAATATCCTTTCTACAGGCGCAGTGCAGTCAGATGTGAACACAGATGGATGGGTACACTTGCGCTCATCTTTCTGTGCTCATTTTTGCTGCGCTTCAGTCTGAAAAAAAGATGGAAGTGCAGCTCTGGATCAAGTCCATAGTCAACTTCTAAATAGGTCTGATGACAAGCCACCTACTGAGAATTAACTTGTCTTCTGTTTCAGCTACCGGAGCCCTGTATTGTCTGCCAGTGGCTTAAACAGCAGACAGCTCTCTATACAGCAGCACATTGCATCTGTATTCCTGAGCTCTTAGAACTCTTCTATGTCTGCCTGTGGTTTAGGCTAGCTACAACTGCCCTTATATTTGAGATGTGAATGTCTACACCGAAGAAGATGTGATAAGTGGATTGCCCATTTGACCAGAGACATTGGGCCAGATCCAGAACAACGCTTGTGAGCGAATTTACGCATGGCGGAGACGTAAAATCGCGTTTTGGTAAGTACTACGCATGCGCACCATAGAAAATACGCTCCGTAACGTAGCATAAATGTGAACATATGGGCCATTCACATATGTGTCACGTAAATCCATATGTGTGGGTCTAAACTACGTCTGAAATACGCTATGTAAGCAGGGGTTTGTATTTAAAGTGTACAGTATGAGCGTGCTTAGCGGCGTAAATACTTATTGCACATATGTACGTGAGCGGATGACATCGGTTACGTGGGCAAAAGTTAAGGTAGGGTTTGGAAAGCGGATCTCAGACAAAATACGTACATTCAAGGGGTGTGCCAAGGGGAGTGTATAGCCGGTACGCTCTCGTAAATACGCTACGCAAGTAAACGTATTGCAAGCGGAGTTCTGGATCTACCCCATTAATATCAAATCACAGACTGCTAACTCAGCAGAGACACTATCTATATCGCTTATACTGAATTTTAATTTACCTGTATTCAGCACTAAAATACTATTCCTTAATGATGTTCTTTTTCTTTCAAAGTAGTTAGTCTTTTGGCATTGGAAGCTAAAGGATGTAATACAAATTTTTGGTTGTAATCTTTTAGTAGTAGTGTTTCATTTTTACCTAATGTGCTTTCAGCATTACATGAAAAGAAAGAGCAAAACAGCTCCAGAACTTTTTGTCATGTTAGTGAAGCATATATTTAAACAGAAGCATGGTAAAAGTGAAAATATTCAAGTAACCACTTTGAGCCAGATTTACTAAGCTACGGGTTTGGAAAAGTGGGGATGTTGCCATAGCAACATTTTCAATCAGATTTTAGCTGACATTCACTATTATGTGGTAGGAAAGTGAGAGCTAGAATCTCATTGGTTGTTGTAGGCAATATCTCCACTTTTTTCAAACCCGAAGCATAGTAAATCTGGCCCTTTGAGCCTATTGCATTCCACTACTCCCATGCAAGAACCACAGTGCCAGATTCCAACAGCCCTTCTCCTCATCTTAGTCTTGCCACAGAAGAAATATGTGTATTTGGCATGCTGTCTGATTTCAATTTTTTTGACCATCTTAATTAGGGAAGCACCAGTATGGGTCCCATATTTACCCTTAATGCCAACATTCTTTGAACGCTTAGCCATCTTTCTTCAGGACCCAAGCATAAAAGGCTTATTATATGTTTTAAATACAGTAGGCATTGAAAATGCTTCTCGTCCTTTTGGGAAAGACCAAGTATAATATATGTTCTTGTATGTTCCAAAAGTTTAATGTGGTAAATCACTTACCACCAGATAGGAGTATAAGGGTGGCCCCACATGTTGTTTGATAAATTTAAGCTCTAAGTGTTCTCAAAAGTTTAATGAGCTAAATCGCGTACTACCAGAGAAGATAAGGGTCTACACGTGGTCCCAGGGGTTGTTTGATAAATTAAAGGTGCACATAGAGAACAGGCCATATATTTGGGCCACTAGGTCCCTGTAGAACAGGGTACTTTGAGTTCTGGACACCAGGTCCTTGGTGTAACAGATCACTAGGTTCTGGGTCAGTAGTTTATGTTTGTTAGCGGGCATCAGGCCCTTATTAGGCTTTAGGCCTTGCTATTAAGTTGGGCACTAGACCCATGTTTGATTGGTGGTGGGACCCACAGCAGGGGATAGGCAATAGATCAGAGCAGAGGTTGATAGTCCCTGTATAGGAGGCAGGGAACGCTAGGATATGGAAGGGAACATAACAGCACTAGGAGGTCACAAAGTGGAACACTGGGAGCAGTTTTATTAGGTAAGGGGTCTCTAGTAGGTGTGATGGCTAAAGGCAAGATCATTGCTCTTAAAAAATGTAATGAGGCTCCTCCTGTGTGGGCTGTGGATGTACCTAACACATTCTCCCAAAGGAGGACATATTTAGATAGATACTGTGATGAGTTACTTCATCTTAGCAAATTCAATACAGGACCACCCACAATTGCTAATGAGGGTGTTGATGATGAAGGTGTTGGTGGTGGAGATTAGACATATTTGGATATATCCCTGTTGCTGACAGCTGCTACTGGACTGCTTGCTAAAACAGATTTAGCAGAATTGGATAACCATTTAGCATGGACATTGCAAATTATGTAAAAGGTAGGAGGTGCCTAGAATGTTTTATGTCCTTGCCTCTACTTACTTTGGTGCTGCAAATGGCACACATGGCTTGATAACTATTCTCAGGAATTAGGTAAAAATATTTCCACAGAGAGGAGGTGGATTTTTTTTTGTTCTTTGTCCAAGCATGACAGTGCAGTGATTGTTACACACTGAGTTGTGGAGTCTAACTACCGGGTGGTGTCCAGGAGGGTTCCTGAATACAGGGGGGATGGACTTGGCTGCGCCTCATTAGTAGGTTGCGGCCTTCAGTGGACAATCCCACCGTATAGAAAAGGACAAGGAGGCCAGAAGATAATAACAAAAACCCTCACCAACGGACTAGGATACAGGCCAGAAACACAAAGGAGTACAACTGTAGTGCGTGGAGTACAGAAATATCTAGGTAGGCTAAGGTGCAGGTAAATAACAGGGATAAGTACAGTTAGAATAAGCACAGACAGTCTGTCATTAACAGAATGGTGCAGATGGAAAGCTCCAAAAGCAAAGTACATAGAGGAACACAAGTACTAACAGGCAGACTGGATAAACTGACAGGTGGTGGTAATAAGGGTAGTGCAGTTTGCAGCACAAAACACAGCAGAGCACAAGAGAGCACAGATAACAAGCAGATAGACCAACAAACAGGGGCACTTACTCAGCTCACACATGCAGAAGGCAGTAGTACAGGAATAAGGAAACAATAAACAATATGGAAAGGTAGCTTTCAAGAATCACATGATAAGAACTGTTAACAAAACAGGAGCACGGACTGGAACACTAGAAACTAGAAGCTATGACTGGCAAGGAGGCTATCAGCTTACAGCTATTTAAGTGGAGCACCACATCCCTATTGGCTGCTGAATATACACAGCTAGGGCATCCCAGATTTGAGGTAATCAACTAGGATCCTTAGCAAAAAGAAATGCTGCTGGGGAAACAAGGAATGGAGTACCCAGCTACAATACAATGACCATTACTTTTCTTTTTGGTTACGTATTTGCCAGATTTACAGGTGACTGATACATCACCTTGTTTGAAAATTATTTTTGGAGTGGAGATTCTACTGCATGTGACAACACTAGCAGGACCAGCAACTGCAAATGACAGTCATGGTCTGATACTTTGCTTTCAACTACATGTAGTGTATGTTATGTTGAAAATATGATATTTGTCCACACTTAATTTTCCACTCAGTCTTTGTGATGAGGTTTTATGAAGTGGGTATAACAAGTTTGGGCTTTGAGAGTGCTGTCTCTTATGCTTTCTTATTAAACATGTACTATTTTTAGTAGTAAAGGTTAAAAACTACTAGGAGGACTGTCAGTTCCGCACTAGTCTTGGGATGCACCTTTTGTGTAGACTGATCCTTAATGGAATTTGATTAAATACAATAATTAAACCAGGAGATTTAACAATTTTATAATTGGCAATTTTTTAAAATTCAGGTTTTTTTTAAAGTGTAGATAAAAAACAGTTACTATAGTAGAAGCAACTGTACACTATACAGATTAAGCTTAAAAATGACATAATGTAATTATTAGAAATTGAAAGGATCATTCACAAGAATTTAAATAAATACGAAATACGAGATGTTTTTAAACACCTGTGACAAAGCTTTCGAAAACTAACACTGTAACAAAATAAGGTATAGATTGTATATATTGATTATAGTGTTCCTAATAGAGATGAAAGGATCACAGACAAAAATTTTAATTAAGACCAAAGTTGTGTTTTTTTAGAACAGCTTTGGCAAAGCTTTATCAAACTGACTCCGTACCAAAATAAGGTATATATTGGATATATTGATATTATAGTGTGTACTGTAAAATAGAATTCACATTAGAATCTATGAAAAATTATAATTTAATTTCCTACAATACAGGAAAGAAAATAGCAAAATGCTAACTCATATTGTGTATACTACGCTACACTGCAGAATTGCAAGATTACTTGATAGAGTGTATAATTGAGTAGTCAGTGGTCACAAAACATGTAAATATTCTGCTTAAAAACAATGCAGAAAATAATTAAATTCTTCTTAATGTGTCCACTACTTGGACAAAAATTGTAAGCCTAATATTACACTCAACTAGTGTAATAGCTTCTTGCAAAAATATACATTGTTCACTGTGCAATGTGCTCTGCACCTAGCCGACTATATTTTTAAAATTATAAAAAGAGAGCCCCAATAATGGCTGTTGGGTTATTAAACAGCAATATCACTGCCCCACAAAAGTTGAGAGGTATATCACTAGCTCTCTATATTAGTATATAGAAAGCAGAGCTACAGCACACAACATTGTTTCACCACCAATCTATTATCTAAAATGGCTCCAAAATCACAAGAACAGTGCTTCAGAACTCTCCAATCACAAAAAAGATAACAAAAAACAAGAGATTTCAGGATGCATAATCCAAAACGGCGAAATCTGACATTTCTGTGAAAATGGCGTATTGCCTTGATTTGGGATCCGAATTTGGTGGTAAGAACTGTTGGATTTAATAGAATCCGAACTACTTATCTCTAGAAAATATGGAAACCAAAACAAAACATCATTTTTTTATATATATATTTTGTATTGAGGCAAATGAAATAAAACAATTGTATCATACAATAATAGTACAGTCACATAAAGTGTTCATGCATAGGTAAAGATTATCATCACACAGATATGTAACATATACATGTTATCATGGTAGAAGGTAAATGCCTCACATTTTTATATAACAGTAAATGCCATACCCAGTAATATTCCTGGGTATAAATAGTGTTGAAGTATATATCAACTGCTAAACAAATATCTATTAAGGGGAGGGGGATAGGATAGGGAGGGGGGTTAAGTATCAAAACAAAACATCTTTAATAAAATCTCAGAATAATATTAATCATTGCTAGGTCTAAGAACAAAGGGCCAGATCCAGAACAACGCCCATGGGCGTAAATACGACTGCCGTAAGCATAACCTCATCTAAAAATAGGCACTGCGCATGCGCAAAGTGACTACTTCCTGTCAAAATTCAGTGAACAAAAATACAGACTGGTATAAGATGGCATCTTCAAAAATACACTGAAGTATAAATTTGGCTCATCTCATTTCAATAGGCAACATGTTAGATTTATTCTCAATACTTTTACCAGTGTAATCATTTTTTGATTTAGAAAAACAAATGCAATCAGAGAGTGATACATCTTGGACGTAATGGACACGTCTTATTTTAGAAGCGAAATAATACTCAAATGGCTGTGAAAAGATGCAGTTTGAAACAATAAAACTCTTACTGTCTGTCAGAAGTTCAAACTTAAAATAAAATGTGTTTGTTACTAACATGTGTCTCCTGTAAGCAAGTTGTTTAAATAAAAATAAATCTTCAATTGAAATAATTACATGAAACAAGAGATAACTTATTAGAAGATTACACTACTATTGTTTCTTATGTAATTAATGAAGTAAAAACACAATAAATTTATTGTGATGACTGCAAAAAGGATTGCACTCTATCAGCAGCCATTGCTACAATGGAGCTCAGATACAGCTTTTCATTCTAAAATGCTCATTTCGTAACATGGTGGGAAAGCTAGATTGCATCCCATTAGTAAATCATTAACACTTTGTTTATTTAATTTTTAACAGGTGCTGTATTACTATAGATATCAGACAAGGGAGCTGACATGACCAACTGAATTCACAGGATGAGTCATACACTCTTTCTGTAGGATACTGAAGGGATGATGTCCACTTCATTGTCTGATCTCTGCAGGAAGCCATTAGCTGCTAATTGGTAAGTAAACAAAGATTTAATGATTTCTGAAGCCCTATTCAACTTCCCCATGCATGGTAGAGATTTTCCTGATTTTGGGAAAAGTTTAACTGAGCACAACTATTCTTTATCCTACCAATAAAGTTCCAGGAAATATGTAAGTGTAATCTTGTTTATATACCATGGCACATTTTTAACTGCAGACACTTTTCTTGTTTTCCTGTTGATAAAATAACTACACTTATAAATCATTATTTTGATCTGAGATGAAAATAACAATTTTCACACATTACCCTTCATAAAATATATAACAAAGTTTCTCAGTTAAGATAAAACTACTAGTGTTGAGAACGATGCTATATGCTGCTTTAACTACTGCCATGTTTTTACAGTGTTTTAATATAATTTGTGGCTAAATACTGCTGTTTCTACAAACAGGGTCAAATTAAGGCCCCGGTGGGAACACTACCCTAGAGCCAGGTAGAAATCAAGTCTTCATATTTCCTACAGTGGAGAATCAACCACCCCTATAATATGGCAATTTGCCATTTTTGCTTGTACAAGTTAAAAGCTGTATTTTTTTGTCACACCTGAAGTTATTTATCTATTACATTGATGTAAAGCAATAATATATCATTAACTTGATATGTATGTAACATTAGAGCTTTCTTTAGGAAACATTTAAAAAATGTATTTTGCCTAGGTGCACCAGATATTAAAGGCTGGAACCCAGATTTCTGAGAGACCCTGGCACCCACATGCCAAGAGTCACAGAGTTTTTATAATAGCAAGGCCTACTCTACAAATATTAATTTAGTTTAGAAAAGTATCCAGAATTTGACAGGAACAGGAACAGGAAATAAATGTTTACAAATTTAGGCTACAAAGAAAAATTGATCCAAAGAATATGCTACACACCTGTTTTTAAAAGTCAAAAGTCAACTGGTTGAGTCCTCACACCTTTAAGAGCATGCATCTTACTGCAGCCTAGTTGGCACAACAAGCTACAGCGAGTCTGCCAGGTAAATATATGGATATAATAGGGGTCTAGAGAGGGGTCTGGAGATAATTCACTTTGTAAAATACATGTGAAGTACATAGGGGTTTGAGAATGGCATAGGTTTGGCATATAGAGTATATGTGTGGTATATTAGGGGTTTGGACATGACACACTACATAAAGTACATGTGGGGTATATAAAGGGTCTTTCATTGCATAAGCTTAAATGTAACACTATGAAGTACTTATGGGATATATAATGGACCTTGGAATGGCACATACTAAAATATATGAAGTATATTAGGGGTCTTGGATTGGCACATTTTATACTATATATAATATTCTATTTTAAAACCCTAATATAAACCACATATATTAAAGTATGTGCCATTCCAAGACCCATAAAATATCCCACAAGTACTTTATGTACTGTGCTCCACATGTATTACAAGCATTGGAAACCCTTCTTTAATAATCCTGTATATGCTACTGCTAGCCCATACATTTTCCTTTATTTATACTGATTACAATTTATTGTGTCCCAAACATAGTTAACAAAACACTAAAATAGCATATAGAAAGGGTTTTTTGGGGCAAAAAATTCCTTCTTATTTTGTATTGGTTTTAGTACAGCAGTTTTTAGTCATGATATAGAGAAAATGGAAATATACTGTATTTTGCAACTTGTCTAAAAATTCTCCCAATAGATGATACACATATTGTAAATATAGCTCCTTGCTTTGATTCCAGGTACATAGACCTGTGTATCAGAAAATGCAACAGATTCTGGTATTTAACACTGATAATGTATTTCAAACACAACAAAGAGTATTGGACCTGATCCAGACCTTGTTAAGTGCATGAACTTAGTTACTCGTGGGCTAAACCATGTAGATTTCAGGGGTAGCCAAGTTAATTGTATTCTTTGGATGCAGGGATATATCTTTAAATTGCTTACTGCACACAGATACTGACCAACTTTACTATCACACTGTTATTTAGACTTGGGATAGGAAACATCACCTCTCAACTCTAATACTGTTTGCAACAGATAAAATATGACTCCCCTGCAATCACCATGGTTTAGCCCAGGAGTAACTAATTTCATGCACTGAACAAGTTCTGGATCCAGTCCATTGTCCCTAAACCAAACCTCCACATGTGTTCAATAAGCACGGAGGTCTGGAAGTGCGCACACAAGAAGGAAGTGCGCTACCAAGGCACTCACCTCTCACATGGTCAATATCCACAGCCATAAGGCAACCTTAAGTTCTCCATACAGATCTGCGTCCATCCACACACATATCTTTATGGAAGTGCCTAATGCCACTCACACTGCCTAGGGCATGGCACGCCCTGGCTTACAGATTTCCTTGCATGTGGAATTGCGTTTTGTCTGCAAGGAGATCCAATACCAAACATCTTGTGCGCGCATATTTACATCTATCTTTAAAGCTGACTTACGCAAGTGGCTTGCATAAGTCACCTAACATTATTAAAGCTGAATCAGGGCAATTGTCACCACATAAAAGACACTATGAAGGAACAGTAGCTCACATCTGAAGTCTGCACACAATGGGGTATATTTACTAAAGTCGCTTTTAGCAAGCGATTTCAAATTGATTGGTCTCATTGTGATTTTCCCGCAATTTTCACTAACCAACGATTTTTAAACGCGATTTTTAAGCGTCGTCGATTTGCATAAATTTTTCAAGGGGTAAATCGCTGTGCTTTTCTAGAGAAAAGCACAGGAATTTTCCATTTAAAAATCCCCGTCGCTTTGTGTGTTTAAAAAAATAACAAACAAGCGCAGCATGGTTGTAAGGCTTAGAATGGCTGCGCTGTATCCGGTGCAAAAATAAAAATACAGTGTCAAACAAAACATACAGAAATACATTTACATACATGTGTACATAAAATAAACATTTTCAATGCATAATATTGCCTCCTACTCTGTAAAATTACTACAGATGGCCACACTGGGCCGGATCCAGAACTACGTCCATCTTCCTTAGACGGACGTAGTTCAATAAACAGTAGCTACTGCACATGCGTAGTAGCTATTTTACGTAATCTGCGTATCGTTTCGATATGTAGATTGCGTATATGCGGACTAAAAGACCGTATATATGCAATCTACATATCGAAACGATACGCAAATGACGTACAATAGCTACTACGCATGCGCAGTAGCTATTGTTCATTGAATTACGTCCATCTATGGAAGACGGACGTAGTTCTGGATCCGGCCCACTGTTTTGTATTAAATTACTTGTAACACCGTTTAGCTGTCATCATTCTTGGGAATAGTTGCTTGTAGTTTTTCCTTTCTTTGAAGTAATTCTTCTCTTGTTGATTGAAGAATCTTGTCCGCTTGCTTGGAGAAGATGCTCTGGTCCTTCCTTCTGCTCTTCGACCTCTTCTGGCACATGCCCCGACGACAGGCTCTGTCCTCTTCTTGGGTGCCGTTACTAATGACCATTCGGACACTATATTTATAGAAATTATGACATCATTTATATTAGTGGGCTCTAGTGAGCGCTCTAGTGTTTATGACGTCATAGTTTCTATAAAAGGGTACCCTCTAGTGTCTGAATGGTCATTGGTAGTGGTGCCCAAGAAGAGGATGAAGCCTGTCATCCGGGCAAGTGCCAGAAGAGGCCGAAGAGCAGAAGGACCAACATCCACATGTTTTCCTTCAGTAACATGCAGAGCTGCGATGTCCTTGCCTCCCTTGGAGGTAGAGGAAAGGCATACTTATTATAGGATAGCTTTTCACTGTATTGGTCTTGGAATTGGAAGAATGTTATGGCGATACACTTCTAATACATGAAGGTATTATATTTGATCAATAAATGCAATAGCAAAATAATTGTGTCACAAAGTGGGTTAGATACTAATGCCAGTGGAATTATGTACAAAAATGTTGGCTTACCATACAGTGGAGACGTACAGGTACTTAGCTCTAGTTTCAAGTGCCTTAATGCCTTTCTTATATGAATGACATTTAAGTAGCCCCATGCCAATACATTGTGTCTCTACTGGGTGAGTGGAATAAAAACATAAAGCCATACCTCCCAACATTTGAGAATTTGAAAGAAGGACAACATTTTTTGGCCTGGTATAAGGGGCTGTCTTGTACCACTCAGTGGGCGTGTCTGGAAACATGGGTGTGTCTTGTACCGACCGCCCAGACCAGCGGGTCTAGAGCCTGCCCCTTTTATTTATTCAGCCATCCATATGTCTGCCCCTTATTATTTGTCCAGCTTTCATATGTCCAGCCTCCATATCCACCCCTTTATTTGTCCTACCTCCATGTCTGCCCATTATTATTATGATGTCCATATATCTCCCCCATTTATTTATTCAGCCTGCATGTCTGCCCCTTATTATTAGGTCCAGCCTCCATGTCTTTCTCTTTATTAATTGTCCATCCTCAAGGTTTTTCCCCTATTATGTCCAGACTCCATGTCTGCCTATTTATTATTTGTCCAGCCTCCATGTCTGCCCCTTATTATTATGTCCAGCCTCCATGTCTGTCTCTTTATTATTTGCCCAACTTCCATATCTGCCCCTTGTAATGTCCAGCCTCCAGGTCTGCCCCTTGTAATGTCCAGCCTCCATGTCTGCACCTTGTAATGTCCAGCCTCCATGTCTGCACCTTGTAATGTCCAGCCTCCATGTCTGACCCTTGTAATGTTCAGCTTCCATGTCTGCCCCTTGTAATGTCCAACCTCCATGTCTGCCCCTTTTAATATCTAGCCTCCCGTCAGAGTGAGTTAAAGCAAATCTCTTTTCTTGAATGGCAATGACCGCATAGGATAGTTCACTGCCATTCACAGTAACAGGTCTGGTCCTATAGGGCTCCCGTAGGAGCCCTGCATTACCATGTACTGTCCTGTGTAAAGCCCTGCCACATACACAGCAGCACGGCTGGACAAAAAACAAACAAGCAAACAAAGAAACAACTTTGTCCAGAGAGTCTGATCTCTCAGGACAAGTTGTGAGGTAGACAGGACAGCGGAACAGTCCCTCAAAAGTGGGACTGTGCTGCTGTAATCGGGACACTTGGGAGGTATGATAAATGTTTGATGTCCCATACAGTAAGCAAATGGTAACTATGTTTAGTAGACATTACGGGATGCAGTCTCCAGTCCGATAATATTAATTTTGAAATACGGGCAGTCGAAAGATTATTTTTCTGTTGCCTCTGTTTTGAAAAGGATTAGGCTTCAGGGAGGAGAGTCTTAGGGTTACTCTGCGAGCAAGGGAGTCTTAGGGTCAGGCTGCGGGGAAGGGAGTTTTAGGGTTAGCGTAGGGAGGGTTAGGGTAAGAATTAGTCGTACGTTGAGTCACCATTCAGTGCATGTTAGTTCTGGGAATGATCGATTGCTTCTCCTCCTCGAGGCAAAAATTTTGACAAACCTGTTTTTTTTATTTAGTTATGTCTCTTCGGTCATTAGATGGTTCCTCTTCAAAACTGTTGTTATAAATAAATAATAAATAATGCATGGAGATTTAAATATGCCCCTCCCCCCTGTAGTTCTAGTGGAGCATGTTTCTCTATTGCTTTGTTTTAAATAACTTTTTAAAATTTCCACTAAAAGGTATATATTTTAAATAATCAAAAATCTATTTTTAATGCTATTAAATTACTATATATATCATAGTCTACAGAAAATATTTTTACAATGATTCTTCTGAGAAGGGAATATATATTTGTAATCTCTAACCCACTTTGTGACACAATTATTCTGAGATGCAATGCATACCTTTTTGTTTATATCTCTTGCATATGTACTGTTTTATGTGTAACAAGTTTGCCATCTAGTGGTATAGATGATTATTATCATGGTGTACTCAAGAAAATCACTTGCCTATTCTCATTTTCAAAGAAAAACCTAAATATTTTATTTCTACTACTTTTGTACTAAATATTTACTTATTAGAATTAAATCTGTAAATAATGAAATTCTTAAAAATATCCTGGAAACACCTATTTTATTTTTAACAACCATAATCTTCCCATGACTGACGGCTGCCCACAAC
>WWET01008062.1:13757-33694 GCA_011038615.1 Limnodynastes dumerilii | reverse complement strand
TGTGTGAGAGGTGAGTTTTTGAAAAGGAGAAGAATGGCAGTTAGGTGAATGGAAGATTAGCTATATTGGAGAAGAATTACAAAACACCATGCAGACATTTGAATAAGAAACCATTGTTATCACTATAAAAATGTAATTTTGTCATAGAACATTCCAGAAATAGGCACAAAAAAGAGGACTGAAGTACTGTAAGTGACAGTCAAAACACAAGAGATATAAGCACTTTTTGAAAATATAGGCATACACAAGCAATAAACCATAGATAAGCAATGTAAAATGACATGTTTTTCAAAAATATACCATTATTAGGAACAGCCACAATCAATTTGGGCAAACTTTTAAAAACCACCAAGCATGACCATGAAAAATAACATGTTGAATAACCATATTACCACAGCTAAGCAACACTAAATACAAAATGGAGGATGCTATGAGAAAAACAAACACAGCTATTTCACAGCAAAACATCAAAAAGTTACAATCACAATCCCAGTCAAAAAATTCAATAAGATTTGTTTGACATGATCTTCCCCCAGTGAATCCATGCTGCTTTGGATCTTGTAAGTTACTGGATTTAAGATACTGTACAATTTGTTCCTTTAACAGTTTTTCCATCAATTTCCCTACTATTGATGTTAGACTCACTGGTCGGTAGTTTGACTCTTCTTCCCTACTTCCACTTTTATGCAGAGGGACTACATTTGCTATTTTCCAGTCCTCTGGAATTACCCCAGTTATTAGTGACTGATTGAATAATTCAGTTAATGGTTTTGCCAGCACCCCTCTAAGCTCTTTTAGTATCCTCGGATGTATCCCATCTGGTCCCATTGATTTGTCCACTTTCAATTTTGAAAGTTCTTTTAATACCTGCTCCTCAGTGAAAGTAGTAGTAATTGCCCCCATTGTATTAATAGTCTTCCCATTCAAGAGTACATAAATACAAACAAAAGTTCAGGCTAAAGGGCAGGCAATATGCAAAAATACAAGAAACAACTAAAAGCAAGGATTACATAAATACATACAGACAGAAGACAGCTGTTATACAAGGCACAAAAATTATTAGGCAGATCAGAGAGCATATACACACCAGGAACTCAGAATAGCAATTACTAATGACCAGCAAAAACTCAGTGAAAGGAAGTCCTATATGTACAGGTAGAGCAGGTGGTACATAATTAATTAAGAATCCAACAGCAACCACTAGGGGCAGGTCAAGATAATGTCCATGAAGCACAAAATAGTCCAAGACTGCCCCTAGGGGCAAGACAGGATATTGCATGTCCCCAAGATGTAACAGTTAAATGTGGCCTTAGGTGTGTCATTAGCTCATACAGGAAGTACCAGTGACATCTCCCTGAAAAAGCACTTCAGGGGTTAAATTCCACCTACACAGGGAACACTCAGAAGTTGAGTGAGTTATTGTCCCTTTTATTTGCTCTTTATTGTCCACTAATTACTTCTACCAGACAACCAGGAGCTGCAGGAAGCAGGGAGTAACCTAGGAGAGGAGAGGGGGCTGGATAATGTGAGGAGTCCACCAATCAGTACCCTATTCAATTCCCCTGGGCAGGCCATTTTCATGGGGGATTATGAGGGTGATAAAACAGGCTACCCTGTGAGATTAGGGGGAGACTCTGACCTGAGCTGAGAGGTGATACTCTGCCAGAGATCTATTGTGGAAACTCCCATTGATTTATTTAATCCCTGTCTGCAGCTGCTATTGTTTGCTGTTCTGTGTGGACTTAGATGCTGTTATTCCTATATGTTAGAGAATAAACCTATTTGACTTCCATGTACTCCATATCTGAGTGATCTGAAGAACCTGTATCCTCACCGAGTTCATGCAACTTGTTTATCCAAATCTGTAAAATCATCTCTTAACAACAAGTCCAACGCCAGCAGCATGAATAGATACCAGTACATGTAATCTCTGCTCCCAACATCTTCATCTTCATCACCTCCTCATTAGAAATCAGAGGATTTTCTGCATCCAAATTGTAAAGAAAAACTAACTGTTTTACTGCAATCCATGACTCCTAAGAATGCTGCTAGATTGGGGAATTTTTTTTAACACAGAAGAATAGTAGTTTCAAATAACAATTGTTTGTGAAAGAAACATTTCGTAGTGAGACCAAGTTTTACAATTGCCATACTGTTGCACATTAGATCACTGAAGCCATGACCACTTTGTTAGCAGTAGATCTGTGTGCAATGTTTACCATCAATGCATTTGGTTATAGATTAGTTATTGCCATGTGTCCACACTACAAAATTCCACCTTGATTCTATTGCTCCAGAAGAGCATTCCTCACCTGTGCTGGGGCATTAAACAAAAACATATATTTTGCCTAGGTGACAATTTATCAACTATTTTATCAACTAGGTGTATTGCCTTTAGCAGCAGCCTTAAACACACATTACCAGCTCATTCACAGAAAGACTACTCTCTGTATCAGTGCTTTTACTATGAAGCATACAATTGTCAATCTACTGGAAAAACTCAGGGATGTGATAGCAAAATGGCTTTCCCTGCTAAGACTCTAATCCAGATTTGTCAAAACAATAATGTAACAAACAAACATTACAACTGGGTTAATTTCAACACATATCATGTTTTGCAAACACAACCAATTTGTTGGTATGACAGGTCCATGCAGGAGATACTGGATAGAATTCCAACCTTTATATGCTTTTGGAGGAACAGCAACAACCACAAAAACTTACACATAAAGCCATGAAATAAGGAGAGGGGGGACATGTTACTTAAAGCAGCATACTGGAGAATACTCTTGGTTTTATGCAAGCTACTAAACCATTTGAAATTGTAACCTATGTAGTTATTTAATGTATGTTTGGAGCCCCGGACCTCTTTTGTTCCTTGTATTTACATAGTGGTCACTTTGATCCTTGGCTGCAACCCTATATTTATATATACACTTGCACATATTTAATTTAGTGGATAGAAGTGCAGCCATTTCTTTTGCTACCGTTGAGTTTAAACACTGCCAGTGTGATTCAGGTCATACCCTAATTAAGCTATTGGAGAGGCAGCTGGAAATTCTGAACTAGGAGATGAAACAAAGTGAATCCTCTAAGTATGTTGAGCTAGTATGTTGAGGGGTCCATTTTTGTACCATAAAGGACATTTATTTATGCTTACAAATCAGAGATCACCATGAAAAACTAGTGTTTCCATAGCGATCACTAACATTTTCTCTTGTCATCACTTCCAGTTCTTCTGAATGAGGGCTGGTACTTCTAATCATTTTTGAGTGGAGTTTGTCACTCCACTCTGAATGTATAAACCTGCAGATGGATGTCCTAAAACGATCCCCACTTTAATCCCTCATTCCTCCCTTTTCTCTAATTAACCTGTATCTCCTTTCCCCTAACTCCCAGTGTAATAAGATAACCAGTGGTTTTCCTTGTTAAATATACGTATATTGATGATTCAGTGGTGTAAAGAAAAAACAAACACAGAGGACCTGACCCAGACTTTCATGCATGTTCCAAAAGTCCTCACGTGAGAGGGAAGGCAACTCCCCTGCCCTCACCGCTGCATCTGTCTGAATGCAGAGCCATACTCCATAAACTGAATGCCTTTCTCTGCCCCCACTGCTGGTGGGCGGGGGGAGGTAAGTAAATGAGGGTGGGGGGGGCGTGCTAAGCGGCCATACGCTCCTGTGCGAGCGTATGGCCCCATCCTTACGCCGGCTGAAGTTAGGGTAGCCTTCAGCCAGTTAGGGTAGCCTTTAGCCGGCGTAAGGAAGGGGCCATACGCCCGCACAGGGGGAGTGCCAGGGGGAGTCAGCGATGTAACGCTACATCGTAGCTCTGGATCAGGCCCAGAGTTCTTACCTAAACTGACTGAGGTGTCACAAACATAAAGTCCTGAAGAGAAGACACCATACATAGACCATCTAAGGACAGCACAAATAAGTAAAAGATCAGCACAGTTTCGGGAACAAAAGAACACTTATGAATATGGCAGAAGTATTAGCTCTCATTATTAGACAATACTTATAAGTAAGAATTCTTAAATGTTATTCTACCCAATCTCATTGGACCGGATTCACAAGAAAGATTTTTTTACTTATGTGTCTAATTTTACGATCAGAGGTGCTAAGCATGCGTACTAACTATTTTACGCTATCTACATAGCGTTTCCTTACATAGTTTGCGTACACGAGTTCTTTAAAGTTGTTAAACTCACTGGCGTTTGCTTGTATTTATTATTAAACCAAACTCGCCTATAACTCACCGGTTATGATGGATTTTCAAATTCACCGTATTTCAATTCTCTCTGGTGATTTTTTACATTTAGAACAAATAAGTTGCTGAATTTACTATTAGGTGAGTTGAAAAATCACTGGAGAATGGATCAAAAACTCGCCAGAGAAAATAGAGGTGGTTTTCAGAGGTGCGTTGAATCGCTGCCAGTTGGTCAGCAAGTAATCATTATGGCTATAAAAGTAACCTCACAAGGATTTGCAGCTGATGGTTATTGTTATGTATTAATCAATGGCGTTTTCTTTGAGTCTAATACACACAGCATATTTCATGGAAACGGTGTCCATACTTTGAATCAAACCAAGCCCTGAGGCAACACATACCATGTAATATGCGTGTGTTTGGCCTACATACGGACCTTGACTCTCTGTCTGATCAGGAGAGGGTACAATTGTTTCACCTCAACCACACTAATCTCCTGAGCCTTTATAAGCAGGTGAGGAGGGATTTGGATTTACCAACATCACGGTCCCGTGCAGTGTCTGGCCTGCACAAATTAATGTATGGCCACAGGCTCATAACAGTTTGCAACAGGGAGAGTGGTAGGCATCTTACAGGTGACTTTTTCACATCACTTTTCTGATGTGTTAAGTGCACTCAATAAATTGTTGTGAACATATATCTGCTTCCCCAGCCAGGGGTCAAATTGACATGACCTTAAGGTATCTTTCTATACACTCTCAAGATTTCATGGTGTCCTGGGAGCAATAAATTGCACTTATATTGCTCCTAGACAACCTAAAACCAGAGCGCACCTTTACACTTATCTTCACCATTACCAATCCCTCAATGTGCAGAATTTAAAAACCCCTGTTGCACCATGCTATTAACTCTTAGCATGCTGCGGCATATAGTATTAGAAGGCACAGCATGCCCATGTATTGCATGCTTTGCCTTTTAGTACCATAAGCATCAGCAAGCCAAGGGTTAATGGCATGCTGCCACATACATTATATGCCCCGTATCTGTTATAAATCTTATAGTGCACATCGGAAGGTATATATAGGGCCCCTGTAATGACATAAGTCATTTACCGGAGAACCCAGAAGAAGTAGCCTGTGGACAGAGTTCCAGAAGTACACCATAGACCTGAACAACAATGTCTTTAATCAACAGAAAAGACTTCTGAAAAGTAAGTATTAGATTTATTTATTAATTTCATTAAAAAAAATGTAGCAAATAATAAATGATTAATTCATTCCGAGGATGAGGTCACTGAAAAAATATATAATTAAACGGGACACTATTTATTTTACCTATTGAAAGGGGCACTATGTATATTAACTATTGAACGGGGCACTATGTATATTAACTGTTAAATGGGACACTATGTATTTTACCTATTAAACAGGACACTATGTATACTAACTATTGAACAGGGCACTATGTATATTAACTATTAAACGGGGCACAATGTATTTTACCTATTCAATGGGGCACTATGTATTTTACCTAGTGAATGGGGCACTATGTATTATTTCTATGGAATGGGGCAGTGTGTGTATTTTAAATCTAATGGGCACTATAGGATTTATAACAGATAAAGGAGGACATAGTGTATGTGGCAGCGTGCCAGTAATCCTTGGCATGCTGCCGCTTATGGTACTAAAAGGCACAATATACCCTGCAATACATGGGCATGCTGTGCATTCTAGTACTATATGCTGCAGCATGCTAAGGGTTAATAGCATGCCACAGCAGGGGTTTGAATTAAGGGTATTTTCTTTTTTTTTTAAGGTTGTTTTTTATAAGTGAGTGCCAATTTCTTGGAAAGGCGAGTTTACAGAGATACAAATAATAGTAAATAGTAAATACAGCGATTTGTATGCTCTGCCTTTTGAAACTCACCGTGGTGATTGATTATATGGCGAGTTTCCCTAACCATCATCTCCAGCAACTTTCTGCTGATTTTACTTTTGTAAATTCAGCGATTTTAAACTCGCCAGAGATTGCATGCTAGTTACACTAAATCGAGTTTAGTAAATCCAACCCGAGGTGTGATAGAACATACCTTTGGACTATTGAAAACCC
Organism: Limnodynastes dumerilii; assembly: GCA_011038615.1. Classification (NCBI taxonomy): domain Eukaryota; kingdom Metazoa; phylum Chordata; class Amphibia; order Anura; family Limnodynastidae; genus Limnodynastes; species Limnodynastes dumerilii. The sequence goes on along the minus strand of WWET01008062.1, from coordinate 27,373 downwards.
GGTTCCAGTGCCTAAATAAATCTGATGGTGGGCTCCTCTACTTCCCTGCAAGATGGCTGATAGCGTGCTGGCTTGCTGTCTGCTTTATAATCTTGCTTTACAACAACCTAAGCCTGAGTTTATTGAAGTAGATAGTGAGATAGCGGGGATCCCTATTCCATCTGAAGAGGCGCAGACTACAGAGGGGGAAAGAAGATAAGGAATGTTGTCATTAAGATTTTTTTTTACATGTAAGTCTTAACACGACATGTTAATATATATTTTTTTCTTTTATAAAATGTATTAAAACAAATAATTTAATGATTTCTTTAATATAGTTTTTAGGAATGTGCATTAACTCATACATATAATTATATCATTTCATTATAATTTATTTATTTTTATTAACGTCATAAAAAATCTCAGACAACTGTGTTAGATAATGCAAAAAATGTATTGGAAAAAATACAAGTGATTGTTGTTTCCCTTTTATTGATGCAAACGAATATTAAAGTAGCAGTGTAAACTATCCTTCCAGGTGCATCCAGCGCTAACAGATCTGCAGGATGATTTTAGTGGTGGGAATCTACCTACCCACTGTAAGAAAGTACTATGTATTTAATTCATAAAGCAGTTCACATAAAATAAAACCATACATTTTATTTTATAAATTGTATTATGAATTAAATATATTATCAGATATTATTTTATTTATTCCAGTATAAATCAGATTAAGTTTACATAGCGCTGGATGAATTTGGTTTCATTTTTACATAAATCTTAAAGTAACTTTGAAGATGAACATTTATTAAATATTAATATTAGCAAACTATTATGAAGTAGCAACTAATAATAATGGTTTGACATTAATGTTTTCTGTGTGATTTCCTAACTGGACCACCTCTTGTATGTGCTCCACGCCAAGGCGGAAACTTGTTGATGTTGAACATGGCCTATCAATCGAGAAACATTTCCCCTAACTTGGCTTGTACACTTAATATAGCTGCAGCAGTCTGTGCAGCATGAACATTATGTTATTCCAATGCTGAGGCTAAGCTGTTTATTCACAAACTCAGGATTGCATTGGTACTCCTTAAAATATTATTTATACACCTCATGAAGGACTTTTGTTTTTTTATGATTCCCATTTGTGTTTCCTCTAATTTATCAAGCCTTTCTGCCATTCATCTTCTTCATATCCACTATGTAGACTAAATAAATGCTAATGTTCAAATTTTAGTGTAATAGGGCCTGATTCAGAGATCCGGAACTAACATCATTTGCATCAACTGCGCATGCGTAGTAATAGTGCAACGCCATGTGCGTTGAAATTAAGGTCGGAAATGCCTTAAGGTCGGACTTGTGAATCGGGCGGAGACTAATGCGACCCTAAGTGCCGCGGAAATATACGGACCTAAGGATTTGCATAGAAATGGGCGGGGGGAGGCATTTAGATGAGGAGTTAGGGAGTTAGGGCCCTAAATATACGCAACTAATACACATAGGGTCGGAAGTGAGTGCGGCCAGTTAGGGCAAGTCTATGGAGGTGGAAGTTTAGGTCCGGCCGGAGGTTGCGAGGGAATTGACTGTTTATTCTGGTGGGTGTAACCTGTTCCGACCTGCCACTTAGATGCGTATATTTGCGGCCCGATCGCTGACAGATCTCTGAATCAGGCCCATAATGTCTTCTACCTGTTGTTCCATTTAAGAAATGCATTGCTGCTCATGAATAGGATTTTGTTGGGAGGTTCCTTTTGACAAAGGCAAAGTAAGTTTATGTTACTAGTTAATACAAATTATAAATACATGTTCCTTTTTTAAAATACAGATTCTACTCACCAGAAACTTAATCTTGTCATGCAGACACTAGTAATGGATCAGACCAAGGAAGAAGAGGGATGAGTACACTTGCATTTGCACCTATGGGCAACCATATATCAATTGTTCATTATCTTTTTCTTTAATATAAACATTTAAATATGACTCATGTTTTTTGTGTGATACCATTTATGGTTTAAAAATTAAACATAACAAGATTGAAAAAAAAAATATTGACTCGTAAATTTACATTGACATTACCTGTGTCTTGCACAGTTACTTCCTGAAGCATCTCATCAGGCATAATTTGTCTCAATTGGTCTTCATTAGAACTGTCATTTTTGATACTTGTGGTCTGAGAATTTGCTCATAAACAGGTATAATTTACAGAAAAAACAACAGAAACCTTCTAAAAGCACTAGAAAAGCTGCAGCTTACCAAAAGTAAACAACATAAAACACAAATATAAGTTCAGAAAACCGCGCTAATATATATATCAAAATGGATAAATGTCTAAAATCTAAGAACTAAAAAGTGGCATACAGTAAAAAAAATATATAAATAACAAATCCTAGATAAAAAGTCAATCCTTGATAGAATAAAGTACCTTTTTTATTAAAGGAAAAAAAAACCTTAAAAACAAAAGTTAAATCCCTGGGGATATTTGTCCTTAAGAATCCTTAAAAAATCTTTAAACAGTCTCTCAGGAAAATAAACAAAAATCCAAGGGGTACATGTGGAGAAAGAAATAAATGTGAATCATCAATTTAAAAAGAACAGAAAACAATCATACATTGGATGAGAATGGTCAATAAAAACCCAGGGTAAGTATTACATTTTTACTGGGTAAAAATGTATAAATAAGTTTCCACCTCCCTTGATGACAGCATAGCACTATGGGTAAGTTCCACTGGGCGGGAGCCAATCCAGGAACAAGAAAAGACCCATCGGGAATATAAATATGCCCCTCCTCCGGTGTCCAGTGTCTTTTCTTTTTCCTGTGGTGTAGCAGCCAGCTCAGTATTTGTTATTTTTCTATAGTTTCGGACTCACCCGCAGCCAATGCCGCTCAGCCCAGGCATGCAGTCCTGTTGGCCCCGCTCCCCATCCACCGCAGGCTGGAGGGGAGTGCTGAGAAAACGTCCAACGGGTAGTGTCAGCACCCTTAGTGTATAGAGAATGGCACGGCTACCAGTAATAGTTTAAAAGCGCCGGAAATACTTCCGGACGCTAGGGTGGAGACCATGGCGGCAGCCATTTTGGGTTAGCCTAAAGGAAGATGGGCGCCCAATCATGATGGGAGTGGCTGCATTGGGCACTAGAGGAAGTGTTGGCGGCCATTTTTGCTGTGGCTACAGGTCGCTATTACTCACACTAGGAGGCAGGACCTTCTAGTTGGCGCCAAAAACTGACATTTAAAGCCCTCAGGCAGCACAGCTGATTGTCTTTTGGACATGCAAACCTGCTACAATGGAGGAAAAATGGTCTCACATGAGATCTGGGTGAGTCAGTGTAGAAGGTCAGTAAGGTTACTATGTTTTTCATAGAGCTGATTCTTATTAGGTATATATATATATATATATATATGTGTGTATTTTAGATCTGAAAGCAGCAAAGATTTGTCTGGTCCTAAAGACAAAAGTAAAAAGCAAAAACTATCCAAATGTACTGTATGTAATTCTAATATGCCAGAAGGGGAATTAGGATCCACATGTACCAAATGTATTCAAGCACAACAACAGCTACCTTCAGTACAGGTTAATGACTTCATCAAACTTATTAAGGAAACATTAACTGAAACGTTTGTGACTAAAGAGGATCTGGCCAAAATGTCTCTTAAAAGGCCCAGACAACAGGCCACAGAAGTGTCTGATCATTCAGATATGGAAGAAGGCACGATGGCGCCAGAGGAGGGATTGCTATCAGAAGAAGAGTCGATAGCATCCAATGAAGAGGGCACTATGAACCCTGTATTAGTAGATAATCTACTTAAATTAATAGACAAAACGCTGAATATTCAGGAAACTAAGACAGATGTACAGCTGAAAGATTTGATTTTTCAGGAACATAAGAAAAAGACTAGAACATTTCCAGTTTCTCAAGTCATTAAAGATGTAGTCACGAATGAATGGAGATATCCAGAAAAGAAATTGTCAGTAAGAAATAAAATTGTTAAACTATATCCTTTTGATCCTGAGGATACTAAAGCATGGGAAGAGCCGCCGCATGTAGATGCAGCTATTTCCCGTAAATCAAAGAGGACAACATTACCTATGGAGGACGCAAATGCCTTCAAAGAACCTATGAATAGAAGAATGGAGGTGAATCTCAAGAAACAACACAATATTCTGGGGACATCATTAAGACCTACCGTGGCTACGGCAGTTACTTCCAGGGTTCTGAGAGTCTGGTCTAACGAATTGGAGAAAAATCTTATGGACGGTGTTAAAAGAGGTGAATTGCTAAAAACTATTCAAGAATTACAGCTGGGAATAGAATTTTTATGTGAAGCTTCGATGGACCTGGTCAGATTAACATCTAGAGCCATAGCAACCAATACAGCAACCAGAAGAGCACTGTGGCTCAGACCTTGGGCAGCAGATGCTCAGTCTAAATCTCGCCTGATTGCTATACCATTTGCAGGTGATTACCTCTTTGGAGCAAAGCTGGACGAGTTGATAACCAAGTTTTCTGGGGGGAAGTCGTCCTGGCTCCCCCAAGAAAAACCAAGTAAAAAGGGATTCACCTCAAGAAATTTCAGACCAGCTCAGTCAGATTATAAGGAGGCCAGAACCTATAGGCCAGGACGTTCATTCTTGAGACGCTTCCAGCCGGGCCCTTCATGACAGTCTTTTCAGTCCGGTCAGTCCTTTCGGCCCTCAAGAGGCAGGGACAACAGATATTTTTGTCCCTCTAACCAATGACATAAGGGAAGCGGAACCTCTCCTATCACTGGCAGTAGGAGGGCGGCTAAAATACTTTGCCAGTATATGGACAACTACGACCTCGGACAAGTGGGTACAGAGGATTGTGACTTCGGGTTATGCTCTAGAGTTCAAGGATGCCAGTCCACCAGACTTCTTCCAGAGGTCAAGGAATCCACGGTCTCAGGAAGAGATCAGTGTGCTTCAGGAAAATATCAGGGAGCTGCTGAGACAGAAGGTAATTACACATGTACCCCCCTCTCAGATAGGGAGGGGTTGTTATTCCAAAATATTTGTTTTAAGAAAACATTCAGGTGGCTTCAGAGTCATTCTAGACCTAAGAAGACTCAACCAGTTCCTGCAAGTAAGGCACTTCAAGATGGAATCAATCAGGACCATAATTCCAGCACTCTATCAGGGGATGCTGTTAACATCCATCGACCTCAGGGATGCCTATCTCCATGTGCCCATTCAGCAGAATCATCAAAAATATTTAAGATTCCACATATTCCGTCAACATTTTCAATATACAGCGCTCCCCTTCGGTCTATCAACATCACGGAGAACGTTCACCAAAACATTGATACCACTGATAGCCAGGTTGAGGGCAGAAGGAATAATGCTGTGGGCCTACCTATACGATCTTCTGATTGCAGCAACATCAATACAGCAAGCTATGCAACACACAGAGAAGGTGATCAATGTATTGCAATATCACGGGTGGCTCATAAATTAGGAGAAAAGCCATTTAGCACCTTCATCAAGCCTAAAATATTTGGGTGGAATACTGAATGTGGAGCAAGAGAGAATTTATCTTCCCTTGGACAGAGTAGCAGTGATAAGAGAGGCAGCTCTGCAAGTCAGGAGACAACCCTGGGCCACAGCACAACAGTGCAGGCAGCTGTTGGGGTTAATGTCAGCAGCCATAGAGACAGTCCCGTGGGCGAAAGCTCATATGAGGTCCTTGCAAGGCTGCTTCTTACGTCATTGGAACAAGATAGAGGCAGACAAACATCAACTCATATCCCTTACTACCGAGGTGAGAAAGAATTTAGCCTGGTGGACGCTAGAAAACAACCTGTTAGTAGGCAAACCATTCAGAACGGAACTTCCGGTAGTGGTGACAACGGATGCCAGCAGATCAGGCTGGGGAGCAGTTTGTGGCACAAACATAGCGCAAGGGGTTTGGGATACAAATATGTCCCAGGCACACTCCAACGTAAAGGAACTCAGTGCAGCTCTACAAGCATGTATACGGTTTCAGGAACAGATAAAGGGCCATCATGTCGCAATACACTCCGACAACAAGGCGGTGGTAGCATACGTGAACCACCAAGGCGGTACCAAGAGTTCGATGATGATGGAACACTTCTCAAGCCTTATGGCATGGGCAGAAGAAAATCTTATAGAAATATCAGCCATTTATATTGCAGGAAGCGTCAATATTATAGCAGACTCACTCAGCAGAAGGCCAGTACTGACAGGCGAATGGGAACTGGATCAGGCAGTCTTCCTTCAAATAGCAAGATCCTGGGGTATGCCAGAGATGGATCTCATGGCTATGAACAGAAACAGGAAGGTAAAAAGATTTTACTTCAGATTCAGGAAGATAGAATCGGAAGGTGTGGATGCCCTATCAAGAAGGTGGGACTTCAGTCTTGCATATGTATTCCCGCCTATACCAATGATACAGAAGGTAGTGACCAAGATTATGATGTCCCAGAGAGAGGTATTGGCAATACTACCATGGTGGCCCAGAAGACCGTGGTTCCCTCAGGTGCACAACCTGGCGATAGAAAAGCCAATGACATTACCTTTGTTCCCGGGCCTCTTGAAACAGGGGATAATCAATCACCCAGCAACTCATACGCTAAAGCTGACTGCATGGAAACTGAAGTCGCCAATCTGTCCAGACATGGCTTTTCATCCAGAGTGGTCAATACATTAGTCAGGGCAAGAAAGCCGAATACATCTAAAATATACCATAGGATATGGGAAATATTCTACGAATGGTGTAATGTAATTAACCACAACTCTCTAAATCCTTCAATTACGATAATTTTGGATTTCCTACAGGATGGATTAGATAAGGGCTTAGCTTTAAAAACTCTCAAGGTTCACATATCAGCGCTTAGTGCTGTGCTGAGTAAGGATCTTGCAAATGATAGATATGTCAAGCAATTTGTACAACAGCCACAAGAATTAGACCTGCAGTAAAGAAGCCTAGGTCCTCTTGGGACCTGACATTGGTGTTGGAAGCTCTTACTCAACATCCCTTCGAGCCATTAGAGGAAGCACAGGCGAAATTCCTAGCCTGGAAGACCACGTACCTAGTGGCGATCACATCAGCACGTAGAGTGTCTGAAATTCAGGCCTTTTGGAGTGAGGAACCGTATCTATGCTTTCATCAAGATAAGGTTGTGCTCAGGACAAATCCTTTCTTTCTGCAATTGTTCATTATCCCAGAAGGGAAGAACAAGGGCGGAGCAGCTACCAAGGCAATGCTAGCCAGATGGATAAGGTACTGTATAGAGCAGGCCTACCTATCAAAGGGGAAGGACTTGCCAGAGAACATTAGAGCGCACTCCACCAGAGCCAGGGCGGCTTCTTGGGCGGACAAGGCCAGAGCATCATTGCAAGACTTATGCAAAGCAGCAACTTGGTCTTCAATCCATACTTTCACGAAGTATTATAAAATTGACAGATGCGAAGTTTGGCAGAAAGATTTTAAGTGCAATTGAATAAAAAAAATAAAATAAATATATATATATATTTTCTTATGTTGCAGGCCCCCCCTCCCTAGTTCTACTCATATATTGCACTTATATAAACCTTCGGCTGTCTCTACTTCAGAAAACTACCTATCGTAGCAACCAATCAGATTCTAGCTCTCAAAAAGGTAAATTATACCTGATAATTGTATTTCCCCGACTCTTGATGACAGCATATCTACTTTCCCTCCCACATGTATTTTATCATTACGTGTATTGTGTTTATATTTTTTAGCTAGAGAAAGTGGAAAGACACTGGACACCAGAGGAGGGGCATATTTATATGTCTGGTGGGTCTTTTCTTTTTCCTGGATTGGCTCCCGCCCAGTGGAACTTATCCATAGTGCTATGCTGTCATCAAGAGTCGGGAAAATACAATTATCAGGTATAATTTACCTTTTTACTACAATTAATAATGTTCAAATATAAATGCAACCATACAAAAAACATCAATTAAAAAGTAGGGAGAAGAATCTCCTACCAAGGGGGAGACTGGAGTCTGGAGCCTGAGTGGAAAAAAAAGGACGTCCCGCAACAGCCAAGATGGAGAAAGGACCCTGGACACAAGTACACCGCGTCGGAGAGAGTCTTCAATGTTCAATAATAGGTCTGGATATCCAACATGTTTCGGGCTTTGCCCTTTCTCAAGAATGATCCAGACAGTGAATGGGAAGGAAGTTTTAAGGGCGCCCACTGTGACGTGGTATCCGGTGGCGTGCATGTTGTTATGGTGATACGGGCGCTTCCTGTTGTGTATTCTCATGAGATTTCCACTCCGAAATGATGGTAACCATGACGTCCTGACTTGCATCCGGGAACAGAAAAAAACCCACACAACACACCCACTGTATGCCGCTAAACAAACAAGATATCTTTAAAATAAAATGATGATTAACAATCCCTGCCAAGAGACTTGGAAGAAATGTGACTCATTTTTCATTTTGATTCCCTACAACCGGGAGGCCTGAATCAGGATTTTGAAGTCAAATGTTTTTTATAATTTGTACAATATTTATTCTGTTTGATCTAGCTTCACCAGCCCCTGTTTGCTCCATAGCACCGAAGATGGAGAGACCGAAGATGGAGAAACAGAACACCTACAATCATAATAGCCTGGATATGCCTAAACTCGTCCGATCTTGGAAACTATACAGGTCTGTGCCCGGCAAGTATCTGGATAAGAGACTTCCAGAGAATACCGGGTGTTGTAGGTGAATTCCCAACTCCTAAGGTAGGTCATGACATCCCCAGAAGGTCGGTGATGATGTTTTGTATATATGTAATATCTGATACCTTTTTACTTCAAAATCCTCCTCCAAAGGTGTGCCGATAATCATTTGAATACTGCCCCCACCTTATTTTCCCCTCCCCTCCTTTTGGATCCGGTAGGAGAATCTTTTCAGTGTAATTTGATCTTATTCTCTCACTTTCAATCATTTTAAACCCCCCCCTTTTGGTCCAATACTCTGTTTTAACCCCCCCCCCCCTTTGGTCCAATACTCTGTCCACATTCCGTACAGTCCAATGGGAAAATTTCTTTGAATTTAATATCTATTTTCCCACTTTTTAATCATTGTATATTTTTTTCACTATTCATTATTAACTGTATGGTCAACACCCCCTTTTTTATGATCTCACATGTGTTCATAAATTAATGTTTATATATTTATTTGAGGTATTAGAACACTTTTAATCTTAAGATGTATTTATAGAATTAATATTGTAGCACTTTTGTCCGTTATTAGCACTTTATAATGTATGGGTCCTATCTGAAAGGCTAGGTATATTAATACCCCCAGATTTGCAGTTTAAATGTGAATAGTTAATTCATCTTTCCCCCACCTTGTAGGAATAATTTACTCCACTATTTCACCTAATAATTAGTATCCACTAACAAATATGATTTTTACTTGTTTTTAATAATCACTTAAACGTATGTTCAATATGCCCGGGCATCTTTTGGAATCCGTATCGCAGATCCTTTTAGTGTAATTTGTTCCCAGTCCAAGTAATCACACTTTGATCTTAGATCTGGTGTACAGTTTTTAATATATTCTGTTGTTGCTTTTTACACATATACTTTTTGAAGACCTTAGTTTTTCAATGGAGTCAGATAGTATTTTTTTTTATATTTTCTGTATATAGGTCCGTCTGACAATAGGGTATATTAGGTGTGCTTACAGGCCAGTAATGAATGCCTAATTAAGTCAGGGCTCTATGAGATTTATGTTTATTTAGACATCTATATGATATTATATTCTTGTTCTCAACTGTTGATGATTGAGTTTGGTTGTTGCATTTATCATGTGTGTTCACATATAGGGGATCATATGATATACTCACCCTTCTTATAGATAGGTTTGTACTAAGTGGACCTATCGGTTACTAGTCTAGACTGTCTATTAGGTAGGTTGAAGTTTTTATGCTTTTTAACCATAAACATAATTAGGTTAATCATCATTTTATTTTAAAGATATCTTGTGTGTTTAGCGGCATACAGTGGTTGTGTTGTGTGGGTTTTTTCTGTTCCCGGACGCCAGTCAGGTCATCATGGTTACCATAATTTCGGAGTGGAAATCTCATGAGAATACGCAACAGGAAGCGCCCGTGTCACCATAACAACATGCACGCCACCGGATACCACGTCACAGTGGGCGCACTGTCTGGATCATTCTTGAGAAAGGGCAAAGCTCAAAACATGTTGGATATCCAGTTCTATTATTGAACATTGAAGACTCCTCTCAGAAGCAGTGTACAGGGTCCTTTCTCCATCTGGACGTCCTTTTTTTTTTAGGGTCAGGCTCCGGACTCCAGTCTACCCCTTGGTAGGAGATTCTTCTCCCTACTTTTTAATTGATGTTTTTTGTGTGGTTGCATTTATATGTGAACATTATTTATTGTAGTAAAACTTATTTATACATTTTTACCCAATAAAGAAAGTATTTAATCCTTACCCTGGGTTTTTATTGACCATTCTTATCCAGTGTATGATTGTTTTCTGTTCTTTTTACATTGATGATTCACATTTATTTCTTTCTCCACATATACCCCTTGGATTTATGTATATTTTCCTGAGAGACTGTTTAAAGATTTTTTTTAAGGATTCTTAAGGACAACTATCCCCAGGGATTGAACTTTTGTTTTTAAGTTTTTTTTTCCTTTGATAAAAAGGTACTTTGTTCGATCAAGGATTGACTTTTTATCTAGGATTTGTTATTTATATATTTTTTACTGTATGCCGCTTTTTAGTTCTTAGATTTTAGAGATTTATACATTTTGATATTTATATTAGCGCTTTTTCTGAACTTATATTTGTGTTTTAGGTATAATCAACAAAAGCACATTTTTCAGCAAAACTAAATCTGACATTCCTGACAATTTTTTTTTTAGAAGCCACCACATACTCCTGTAACCCAAAGCTCTCTCATCATACCCAGACAATAATTGTGTATCTGCTCTGGACATTTTCACATGAAATAGGAACAAAACAAAGAAATAAAAACAATAACTACCTACAGTAAGCATATAAACACCCACTCACCAACACCTGTCTCCCAAAAAAAATAAAAATTAAATACTCAAACTAAATATTTATAAATGAAGAAACATGACATATAATAACACTACAACATTAATAGAAGGGAATTACAAGCAAAACAGCAGCAACAAATGTAGAAAATTCTACAATTAATCTAACCAAAACAGCTGAAAGCATACTTCCTACACTTCACCTATCCACATCAAAATAAAAGCAATCAATCAGGAAGTGACCTGCATTTAAATAGTGTCTGTGAGGTGACTATCGATCTTTCAACTATCAATATTAATGCAAACACCGTCGATTTAGATTCAAACAACATCGAGTTTGAATAAAATAATCTTTACAGTTTTAGACATTCTCCTACTCCTCGCAAGATAAATCTTTAAGGTATCTGGGGATACACCTGGCACGCGCTGTGGAGGAAGTCCTCTCGGCAAACCTTACCCCCCTACACGCACAACTCTATCAACTGACAACTTCATGGATGCTACATAAAATATCATGGTTGGGCCGGATTGCAGCGTTTAAAATGTCGTTGTTACCCAGATTAATGTATATTTTCCGAGCCATCCCATACCTTCCCCTACAACCTGAGATAGATAAATGTTCTAAACTTATGACTAATTACGTATGTAAAAGGTAAAGAACCCAAAATGGCCCTGCGCCGTATGACCCTTTCTAAGTATTTAGGCGGCCTGGGCTTGTCGGATTTGGGAGCATATCACACGGCTTGTATGTTGGTGCAATTAAGAGACTGGTTCCGTCCTAAACCCCAGAAACCCTGGGTGAGTTTAGAGGCTAGAAATGAAAAATAGGAAGCGCTAGGATATTGAACCACTAAGAGTCTCGACAGGTAATAGAACAAATATTTATTAACCACAAAATATATAAAATCATGCAAGATAAAGGCTGCATTTATCTTGCATGATTTTATATATTTTGTGGTTAATAAATATTTGTTCTATTACCTGTCGAGACTCTTAGTGGTTCAATATCCTAGCGCTTCCTATTTTTCATTTCTATTTTGTCATTTTATATCAGACTAGCAGTGTCTGAAGGTTAAGCGCTCTGGAATTTAACCTTAACCCTCAGCCCGATCCACCTAGCTCGAGTCTACTTTTTTTCTATTACTTATGAGTTTAGAGGCTAGTTTGCTTCACTCCTTTTCCCTTCCAGACCTTCTCTGGATACCTGGCCAGAATCGGCCCCCCATAGATCCTCCCCTGCGCTCTATAAGAGACTCCCTGCTGGTATGGGACCGCTTCCTAGGCCGCCATACCGATCTTGTCCTCCCTACTAGAAATCTTTCCATTTCGGCCCTATCTCAGTTCATACCTGACTTTCATATTACTAGTTGGGGTGCACAGGGGCTTTCCCAGCTAGACCATTTATTACCACAGGGTCGTTTGCGCCCCTTTTCTGAGTTGGTCTCACGCTTTAATATTCCGGTTTCTGAGACCTTTCGTTACATGCAACTTAGCCACTGGGTATCTACCATATTAAAAACACCTAGCACTCTACAACTTCCTCCAGATCATATTCAACGCCGCCTGACTGACGGCGGTAGCGCGGGAGCCATATCTTTCTGGTATGCCACTATAACCTCTTCGAACACATCGTTGAATAAATCCCCCCCGCATATTCAATGGGAAAGAGACTTGGGTATCCCGATCTCACAACAGCAATGGACCAATTTGTCCGCCCAAATGTTTAAGAGATCCAGATGTGCTAACCATGTTGAGATGGGTATCAAACTATTGAACAGACTATACCTAACCCCTGCGAAACTCCATACTATGTGGCCGGCGACCTCTAAAATTTGTTGGCGGGGCTGCGGGCTCACGGGGGACATGCTACATGTGTTCTGGTCCTGCCCCAAACTACAACCTCTGTGGGGGGACGTATTCTCTCTAGCATCCAGGGTATTAAACCATACTATTCACCCCTCTCCACAGATAGCATTACTTCATCTTTACCCTGATGACTTCCCTAAAGAGAAACAATATCTATTTGGTCATTTTTTAATCGCCACTAGAGCAGCAATAGCCCAACTATGGAAGTCAGCAGACCCTCCTACCCTCCCTAAAATCATTGCTAAAATCACCCATAATCACACCATGGAAACACTTCTAGCTGAATATCGGGTTTCCGCCTCCTGCCCCCTCTTCCAGTGGCTCCCCTGGACAGACTACCTTCATGAAGAAAGCAGGCAGCAACCAATGTCTACTTAGAGTTTGCACTCTGGCACCTATCCATGCTAAAAAGTGATAGTATTGAGCCCTTTACGACCTCCCGATATCGGGCTAAGCTATAATGTTGCTATGTCCTCAGTAGTGGGGTAGGTTGACTGTTAAACCCTTCCCGACGTCTTGTTAGGTCATCCTATTTTGATATGTCAATGTTGTTCTCTTGGTGATAATGCTATGTACTGTGACATATGATGTTCCCCCTCCCTTCCCCCCCTTTTTCTTCTTTCTGTATCCCTTCCCCTTTTTTTTGTTATTACAAAATTAATAAAATTTGGAAGTTAAAAAAAAAAAAGGCTATCCTCTGTAGATTGGTAGATGCTATAGGATACAATGT
>WWET01008062.1:0-10216 GCA_011038615.1 Limnodynastes dumerilii | reverse complement strand
CCTCTTTTAATTACCTCCCCCCGCCCACCTACACTAACCTGGATGTAGGGACTCTGGGGAACGTCCCTTCCAGCGTCCCTACGGCGCTGCTACGGACGCCCGATCCAGGATTTTAGAAAAATTAAGGATGTTCCCTCACCCACTTCCACTACCTGTGAGGAGAGAATGGTGAACTACAGTCACACTAGGCAGAAGTAATTGTCATCTACAGCCTCTTTTCACACTGTCTCTCTAACATGTAGAGATGTGATAATGACGATGTGCACCAACTACAGTTTATTGTAGCATCTCACATGATGTGCATTCACCACACACTATGATAGATATGTGTTCTTTTCATACTGTCAGGATATGGAAATATTTTAAGGTTATGACAATGTGGTCATAGCTTGCCCTGAGATTGGATTAATTTTATTTTCACTAGTTGAACTAACTTCATTTTTAGTGTTATTTTTACCTGGTCTGGTACTTTGCCACTTTTGAGAGTTTCATTTATGGCTTGCAAGATTATTTAATTATTATACTGACCATATATCGTTCCTTTTTTCATTTAAGTGTCTCTTATGCAAAAGTTTCCATCAGTACCTTAAAGTGTTTCGCTGTACTATTTATGAGAAATTATTACCTCCTCACAATATACGTTATCATTATTTTTTCAAATCATATACATGCTTTTCTGTTTTGATCCTGTGAGGATGAAATATGTGCCTCCTTTTCCTCCTCTTTTAGTGCCTTTACTCTTGATCTTATTTCTTTACATCTTAGTTTTCTTCAGTTCTTTTTTCACCTAATGGAAATCTTCAAATCTACTCCTCATCTGAAATATTTTTCCTTCTTTCAAGCATAAATTGATTGCTCGTATTCTAAAAATCCATTTTTTAAATCCATATTCTTCAAGCTACTGCCTTGTTTCTAACATTCATTTTGCATTATGATGACTTCTTAAATCACTTCTACTGTATATCCCTTAAATATATTTTTAATGTAATGGCACAGAACCTCTATTTAGTCCCCAGCAAAATGTACCATCAGTATAGATGATAAGGGTTAATTTACTCTGCAAAACATATATTTGTTTGTTTCACTTCCAAAAAGACCTCTTTGACATATAAAAATGTTTTCTAGCACAATAAACTTGTTTTCTCTCATTGTGGAGGAGTTCAGAATATATTTCTGTTATTTATCTATGAATGTTATTTATGGCCAATGAATGACCAGCAATCACTTTTTAAGCTTCTAACAACAGTGGATCAGATCCAGACTTCAGAACTGTAGGTTACTTACGCAAGCCTCTTGCATAAGGAATCCTAAATGTTAAATATGCACATTCGCTGGGTAGATATTATGTTGCGGATTGCCCTGTTGTACAGTGCACAATTCTGGATCCTCACTGGAGACTTAAGGTGAGTTTATGACAGTGTAACTGTTCTAAAGTCTGCCTGTGTTAGGTGCTATTTCCTCTTATGTCTGGACTATCAAAACTCTGCACGTAGGGAATGCGTGCAGGGGTCTGAATCAGGCACAGTATTGTCAATATTAACAGTTACATTTAGCAATATATGTATAACAATTCACATAACGCAGACAGATCTAATACCACCAATGTGGTTAATATTTTTGCCAATTGCAAGTATCATATGAGATAGCAAGGGCATTTAGTTTACTATCCCCAGAGCTTAAATCCCATTGTAAATGTTTTTAGCAGGCTATAAAGGTCATATCATAAACAAAGACATCAAAACAGTTAAAGACTCAACACTTACTAGTACAAGATTTTGTACAAGACTCAGGGACTGGCTTCTAACTTTTAGTTTATTGGGTAATATAGACAGAAGGCCCCAAACTGAACACAATAGACCACTCCCCTCCCCAAACCACACACTAGGATGCCAGAGAGGTATATGGCACAATATATGACAGAGAAGTATATGGCACACTATATGAAAGAGAGGCACACTATGACAAAGAGATACTGTATACATACATCACAACTGTCCCGATTTCAGCAGCACAGTCCTGCTTTCGGGGGACTGTCCTGCTGTCCCACCCGCCCCAGAAAATGTCCCAAGATCAGACTCTCGGGACAAATTTTTTTTTTTTTTTAAAGCCCTGCCCCGTTATATGCGGCAGGATTCTGCAGAGCACAGAACACGTAATACAGGGCTCCAACGGCAGCTCTGTAGGAGTTTTGGTCATTTGGGGGCAGACATGGAGGCTGGCACATACATTGGGGGCAGACATGGTGGCAGGTACTGGCATATGGGGCAGCAGATAAAGGCCTCAACCTGCCCCCTTAATGCCAGCCTCCACCTGCCTGCTTAATGCCAGCCTCCATCTGCCCCCTTAATGCCAGCCTCCATCTGCCCCCTTAATGCCAGCCTCCACCTGCCACCTTAATGCCACCTGCCACCTTAATGCCCTCTTGATGCCAGCCTCCATTTGCCATCCTCCACCTGCCCCCTTAATGCCAGCCTCCACTCTTAATGCCATTTGCCATCCTTCACCATAAAGAGCCCTGTAGGAGTTTTGGTCACTTGGGGGCAGACATGGAGGCTGGCACATACATTGGGGGCAGACATGGAGGCAGGTACTGGCATATGGGGGCAGATGAAGGCTGGCACTGGTAAAAGGGGGCAGATGGAGGCTGGCAGTGGCATATGTGGGCAGATGGAGGCTTTCATTAAGGAGGCAGATGAGGCTGGCATTAAGGGGCCAGTTGGAGGCTGGCATTAAGAGTGGAGGCTGGCATTAAGGGGGCAGGTGGAGGACGGCAAATGAAGGCTGGCATCAAGAAGGCAGATAAAGGCTAGCATTAAGGTGGCAGGTGGAGGATGGCATTAAGGGGGCTAATGGAGGCTGGCATTAAGGGGGCAGATGGAGGCTGGCATTAAGGAGGCAGGTGGAGGCTGGTATTAAGGAGGCAGGTGGAGGCTGGCATTAAGGGGGCAGGTGGAGGTTGGCATTAAGGGGGCAGATGAAGGCTGGCAATAAGGGGGCAAATGAAGGCTGGCAATAAGAGAGCAGATGGAGGCTGGCAATAAGGGGGCAGATAGAGGCTGGCAATAAGGGGGCAGATGGAGGCTGGCAATAAGTGGGCAGATGGAGGCTGGCAATGGCATTTGGGGGCAGACATGGAGGCTGGCAATAATAAGAAGGGGCAGACATATGGAGGCTGGACATATAAACAGGGGCAGACATATGGAGGCTAGACATAGTATGGGGCATGCATGGAGGCTGGTCATAATAACAAGGGGCAGACATGAAGGCTGGCCATAATAACAAGGGGCAGACATGGATGCTGGCCATAATAATAAGGGGCAGACATGGAGGCTGGCAATAATAATAAGTGGCAGACATGGAGGCTGGCCATATTAACAAGGGGCACACATGGATGCTGGATAAATAATAAAGGAGCAGACATTTAATAAAGGGGCAGACATATGGAGGCTGAACAAATAAATAGGGGAAAGACATATGGATGCTGAACATAATAATAAGGGGCAGACATGGATGCTGGATAAATAATAAAGGGGCAGATATGGAGGCTGGACGTACAAACAGGGGCCCACATATGGAGGCTGGACAAATAATAAGGGACAGACAAATGGATGGCTAAATTATTAAAAGAGGCATGCACTAGATCTGGGCATGCCAGACACACCCACTTTCCCCAGACACGCCCACTGAGCGGTACAAGACACACCCCTTCTACCAGGCCGTGGAAATTTGTCCCTCTTTACAATTCTCAAATGTAGGGTTAGGAAGTGAGTTGGGAAAGCATAATTTCTTTCCTTTCGAATCACTGTGTTCGGTGCTCCGGGGATCGATTGCTATGCCTCATCGAGGCATAAGCAATCGATATCCCAGCCTGTTCGAAATGGGCTGGGAGCGAAAAGTTCTATCGAAATAGAGCCGTTCGCAATGGGGTCCCGCACCATCTCTACACAGTCTGTGCAGTGAAAAACTGTTAGCACTTTGATTGGTGGATGGCTGGAGCATACTGGCAACCAATTACTATATGGCTGAAAAGCAGATATAGATGTTGAACGGTCACTCTGATTTTTGAAATTTACAGATCTGACAGAGACCATCTACCTATGCCTGCCTCTCAGTTGGCAGCCTTATGTACTTATGTAAGTGGCCAAAATTTACATGGAGTGTGGGACCCAAATAAGCTCCTGAGGCAGCAGTACCCCACCCATCCCCCATCCCCAGACCACTTCTGACAAGACAGAAGTTGGAAGTAACTGGAAAAAAAGAAAAAAAAATAGCTCCTTGGGAAAAAAAACTAATTTAAATGTGAAAAACAAAATAAGGTGAGAGTTGATGTGTTGTAGCTCAGTTTCAAATAAGAGTTTTAACTTAAAGCTCTTCAATATTTGAATTAAAAAAATCAGCCAGTATTTTTTAATTTGTACCCCTCACATTGCAACATGATTTGTCCAGTTTAAAGATTTGCACCTTTGAAATCTTCTCCACCATGGTTTATTAACTGTAACACTTCATTTATATTTTAAGATGTTCTTGCTGAAAGCTTTATGTGGGTTGCACCACAATATCCCTTAGATTACTTTTTTTGGAGCACCACAGAAACATACATAATCGTGTTAAAAACTATGGTGCTTCCAAACATATTTTTGGATCACCATGGTGGAAATCCTGTGGGTGTGGAGATTATGGACCTGGAACACATTCCTAAAAATGTTAGAGGAGGAGACAGGTTTAGACATTTATCTATGCCAATATTGGATAACATTTTGGATATTGTTACTATTTATGTAATGTTTATGGAAAGATTAATAGATTACATTTGTTTATGGGGATCTTTTTTTAATTTTATTATATTTTTTATTTATTTTCATTTTTATGTTTATTCTTTTTTATCTATTTTCATTATTATTTTTTATATTTATTTATTTATTTATTTATTTATTTTTGTCATTTTATTTTTTCCCTCCTCATTATTATTATTTTAATTATTTTCTATACTTATTTAAAGTAGCATGGCGAGGGACGCCCCTTATGTTAATACAGTATAAAAAATCGGACGAGAACTGAAATTTAACGGATGGTGTATGGAGAAAATAATTTTTTTCTGAATCATTAAAGTGGTTGAATTATCGGGCTTTCCACACATTTTCGGGCGATTATCGTTTGAAAGTAGTGCAGTGTATGGCACCGATATCGTTTGGCACTCCACAGAAAAAATCGTGTGCATTTTCAATCGATCGATCGATTTCACACAAATATCGTAGAATCGCTCTAGTGTATGGCCACCTTAACTTTTACAAAAAAAAAAGCTGACAGGCCTATTGAGGTTTCCCGGATGGTGCCTGCTTTTATTTTTTATATTTATTTATTTATTTATTTATTTATTTTTGTCATTTTATTTTTTTCCCTCCTCATTATTATTATTTTAATTATTTTCTATACTTATTTTTATTTATTTAATGGCTAATTTTGAGATATTATATAACTGCAAGCCATACATTTGTTCAGAATAAACAAGGGGGGGGGGTGTTTGATAGATGTCATTCACGTATAAAGCATGTTGGAGCTTTAACTAATGGTGCAGTTATGCTTTGTATGTTATTTTCCTAATGAATAGGGTACTGTATGAAATTTTATTTTTAATAGTTTTTTTACCTCTCTCATCATTGGGATGATTATGATTATAGGGTAAGGGGTAATAAGGGATAATAATAAGCAGTTTATTTAGTGTTTTATCAACTTTTGAACCAGCCTTTTTTTGTATGTTTGTATAACAAAGTCCGCAGGTGCATTATTAGCTTAGCATTTGATTAGCAGTAGGTTTACAGGGAGTGATTAAGCCCCCCCCCCTGTTTTAGTGAGATACTGCACCTTTGTTCATTTGTTGTCCTTTGAAGAAATTGTGAATAGATGATGAAACGCGTCTGTTTGTAGTTGTTATTGCCTGTTTTGCAAATTTGCACCCTATGGTCATGACTATTAATATTTTACTAGTTCTCCAATTCATTTAAATGGATATCCCCGCCTATATACAGCCATCGTAAGTGAAGAGTCTGCCCCTTCTTTGTAAGTACTTACGTAACTTACGTACATTAGTACTTACGCACAGGGAGCATCTGGCGCGTATGCGCAGATATTCCTAGACAGGGGACTTACGCAAATGCCTTGCGTAAGTCCCCTATTGGTCGGAATTGAGGATCTGGCCCAATGGGAGTAAACTCTGTTCATTAGCAGAGGTTAATATTGCCAAGAAAAACCACTGGGATGTAAGCACACTAAGGATCGAACAGCGGAGCTGCTTGTTTATATTACAGAAAACTTTACAGTAGCATGCCGGAGTATTTAAACTGTGGATCTTTGTAACAGAACTATAATTAGCATCGGACATACTATCTATAGGTAAAATCCCATTAGACCCACAGGCTGGGGAAATCGTCATTTGATTTTCTATTACGGAATTGAGTGTACCGCCATGCTTAATCATTACCTTGAGATCCGCTATTCACTATTGCACACTATGGGCTAGATTCAGACCGCACGTAGGAGGTCTGTCTGTGTACATGGAATAGGTGAGTGAACTCCCCTGTCACTCATTTGCAAAGTTTTGGTCAGTTACGCTACCATAAGGCGGCCTTAATTGTGTCATGTGGATCAGTGGAACGTTTGGCCGCTGATCCGCATGGAAGGAGTTAAACACGCCTGTAAAATTCATATCTTCTGCCCCACCCACCTTGCCCTCTTGGATGGATATCCTGTCGTACAGAACTCAGTTCAATTAGCATCTGCCAGACGTGTTACGGATAACTAGGGCCTAGTCTTCACTAAAGCCCCTGATGGTGGGCATATAGGCTGGGTTGTAGGATACCTAGCAGGCCGTGGCCCAAAGGGGCGACACCCAGGAGGAGAAACATGAAACAAAGAGGGAGCAAGCGAAGGAGATGAGGAAAGCGGGAGAGAAAGACAACAGGACAGGGAACAGCTAGAAGGAACTAGCTCTGATGAATGACACAACAACACTAATGACAGAAGACACATTGGACACACTGGGCACTCTCTCATGCACTCACTCAGAGGGACCAACACAAGAGTGTCTATGCTAGCACATAGAAACGGGCAAGGGTCAAGACAAGGGCAGGAGGGAACACAGGATAAGAGAAAAGAAACACTAGGATGGATGCAGGGAGCAAACAGGAGAGGGCACTCAGGAATTAAGAAACAATAGTACAAAAAGCACTAGGCAAGAGAACAGGAGCAGGCAAAGACTGGGCTAACCATATACTATAACCGTCAGTCCCTATTGAGACTGCCAGATCTTTAAAAGAGGCTGCTAGCCTCTGATTGGCTAGCAGCCATGTGAGGGGGAGTGTACATATACAAGTCCTGGCTGCCATGGAGACAGCCAGGCAGTAAACAGAATGGAAGCTTGCACCATGCTTGCATGCTTACCGTTACCGGAGGTAAGCCGCGGTGGCACCGTGAATGGCAGCTGGAACCACAGGGTAAATCCATGTAGTACGGTTGATATCTGAATGTAGACTTTTGTGACTATCTGGTAAACAGTGGTTTTTAAATTTATAGTGACAGATATTTATGAACTAAGGACTGGATCCAGAGGTTTCTATGCCACCCTTCTTATGCACTCAAAGGACCTGATTTGGATTTGTGTCTTATGTACACACGTTGGGCCTGATCCAGACCTACGCTCATGTGCGTTTTTACCTTGTTCATAAGCGTAAAAACGGCCATTTGTACTTACCGCGCAAGTGCGGGCCAGATGTTACGCAACAAAATTCTGAGCGTATGGGCCTTGAACGTAGCAGCCTCATAACAATGCTCAAGGGGGCGTGTCTGCCATCCAAAATCCGTAAATACGCACTGAGGTCGGGGTGAGGCATATAAATCATATAGTATGGGCGTCTCTACTTTGCAATGACAGCCATCGGTGCAGGGACTCCCATTGCTTTGCTTCTGCAAGGCAAAAGCAATCGATTTTACAGCCAGTTTGGAACCGGCTAGGAGAGAACGGCCCTTTTGAAAAAGGGCCGTTTGTAGTGGAGACCCACATCATACAAGAATACAGAGGAAGTTCTGTTAACATACTTTCCACTGTTTTTTAAATCTCAAACCTTTTAGTTTTAGACCTGTTTGAGACTCTTCTAGTTCTTGTACTTAGTAAGTTTACTTGCTACTTCACTTTTAACTACACATAGATCATTCTTGTGGCATCATCGATAAGTGTAATAAAATATATGTACCCACTTATAGATTCCACTGCCAAAGGACAACACATGTTTGTATGCAAAAGAGCTAGAGGTCTTTCCTTTTATACAAATCTTATATACTGGTCTTGCTCACAGTGATACCAATCATTCCATCACCAACTTCTGGGTATTGTCATACCCCAGGTGTCTTAGCCACTTATGACACAACTGTACAAACTGGTTAGTGTCAGAGGCCGTCATTGCCCAGCACTCAAGGATGTTTAACTGGTTGCACCTGGTTGCTGTCACAATTACAGTTCCCTTTTTATTTAACACCATGCACTTGCCCACTGCAAACTGGACTTTGTAACCAGAGGCGGAACTAGCCAGTTGTGGGCCCAGGTGCAAAAAATATGCTTTGGCCCTGATGATATTCCAAGTAACCCGATGGTGAGCTTCAGCAGTGCAGTGATAATGGCTGTGGGCCCTTGTATCAGCATGGGCCCCGGTGCTGTTGCACTTGTTCCACCAATGGTAGTTCCACCTCTGCCTGTAGCCTTTTTTTTCAAGAGCACTGATGGCTGTCAGATTTGTTTATCTTTGTAAGTCCGGTACATACAGAATATCCTCGATATCTATGGTGACAGTTTCAACCTTTGTAATAAGGAGCACCATAATTGTTCCAATTTTTGTAGTGATTAAAGCTGAAATTCCTTGTGGCCCCCAGGTCCATATACCAGTATTTTTTTCTGTGACTGTCTGCAATATTCAATGCTAATTTGTTAGGTTTTCAACATTTTTCTACACACTTGCACTTTTTTGGTCTACACTCTGATGCCTTGTGCCCCTATTTATGACACACAAAATACTCAGATTTAGTTTTTTGAGCTTTATGTCCTTTGTCATTAAGGCAGAACTCTTAGCATTTGTTTCAGTGGGAATGTGCTCTTGGCACTGCAGCAGCTTAGCCCTCACTATCTCTGTTGTTAGATTAGTATCATTGGATTCTGAGCAAGAACTAAAGACAAAAACAACCCCTGGCATCAGATTCTACAGCGTTAACATCACTACTTCCCCATCATCTACTTCTGCACCTACAGATGCTTATTGCTGAGCTATTGACAGAAACCTATCAATATAATCATTCATGTTCATACAGGTACTTAGTTTTGTCCCGTACATTGCACATCTAAGATTTATTCTCCTCATGAGACCCTTATCTTTATATGCCTTTTGCAGAGCCATCCGCATGTCTTGTGATGACAATCCTCCACTGCTGATGGTATATACATGCTGTTCTACAGCTAAGCCTATGATCCCCATGGCTCTATCTACCTCATCGGGATTTGGACTTACTCCCAGATCTACCACAATTCACAGTTTCTCCCGCTTTAACTGCATACGCATAACAAGCTACCATGTAGTGTATTTCTCTGAACCCTTCGGCTTCTCAAAAAATTATACTGACCCCCTTTACTAAGCATATACTGACTTAAATAAAAAAGACATTTCTAAGAAAAAAAATGTGTCATATTATTCTGTCTCTCTTCTATTTGCTTTTCATTGTAGCACACTTTTATTTTATTTGGGCAGAGTGTATGTGGTAGTGACAGCAAGTGTAGGTACTTTTTTTTTTTTTTTTAAACAGATGTAGTAAAATCACAGAGAAGTGCTTCGGCAGTATAATAGTAATACAGTATGACAGAATTTAGGAACACACTGGTTCCCACAGCATAATAGCAGCTGATGATATAAGTAGGATACAGACTGTATATCGTATACATAGTACTCTCTCTATCTCTCTCTATCTCTCTCTCTCGCTCTCTGTCTCTCTCCCCTCTCCCTCTCCCTCTCCCTCTCTCTCATTATACTATCTCATTATACATAATTAAGGCTCTTCATTATCAACAGAATTACAAGCTGGGACCCCACCTGAAGCAGCATATCATGCACATGTGTGCCGTAGCTGGTAGCAGTAGCAACCTCTGTATTGTTAAAATAAAAACGTAATTGTAAGACCATAA
>WWET01008061.1:9084-29833 GCA_011038615.1 Limnodynastes dumerilii | reverse complement strand
AAAATTTTATTTCATATCTCCCCCTGCCACTTCTGCATATCCAGCTGCCTCTTCAGCATATCCAGCTGCCTCTTTTGCATATCCAGCTGCCTTTCCTGCATATCCAGCTGCCTCTTCAGTATATCCAGCTTCCTCTTCTGCATATCTAGTTGCCTCTTTTGCATATCTAGCTGCCTCTTTTGCATATCTAGCTGCCTCTTCTGCATATCCAGTGGCCTCTCCTGCATATCCAGCTGCCTCTCCTGCACATCCAGCTGCCTATTTTGCATATCTAGCTGTCTCTCCTGCATATCCAGCTGCCTCTTCTGCATATCCAGCTACCTCTCCTGCATATCCAGCTACCTCTCCTGCATATCCAGTAGCCTCATCTGCATATCCAGCTGCCTCTCCTGCATATCCAGCTGCCTCTCCTGCATATCCAGATCTCTCTCCTGCATATCCAGCTGCCTCTCCTGCATATCCAGATACCTCTCCTGCATATCCAGATACCTCTCCTGCATATCCAGCTGCCTCTACTGCATATCCAGCTGCCTCTTCTGCATATCCAGCAACCTCTCCTGCATATCCAGCTGCCTCTTCTGCATATCCAGCTGCCTCTCCTGCATATCCAGCTGCCTCTCTTGCATATCCAAATACCTCTCCTGCATATTCAGCTGCCTCTCCTGCATATCCAGATACCTCTCCTGCATATACAGCTGCCTCTCCTGCATATCCAAATACCTCTCCTGCATATTCAGCTGCCTCTCCTGCATATCCAGCTGTCTCTCCTGCATATTCAGCTGCCTCTCCTGCATATCCAGCTGCCTCTTCTGCATATCCAGCTGTCTCTCCTGCATATCCAGCTGCCTTTTCTGCAACTCCAGTTAGCTTTTCTCCACCTCCAGATGACTCGCATTATACTCAGGCAGTCTGTGCTGTTGTGGACCCCTCAATAAAAACGTGTCCTAGTTCCGCTACAGGGTCATCCAGTAAATGACATGTAGATGTCTGCTCTATCAAGTAGGACACAGGAGTGGCAGAAGCTAAGGTCATGGAACGTCTATCTGGACCCTGTAAATGATCAGCAGGAGGCACTGCAGGAGGAGCTTGATGGAGCTGGTGTTATGCTCGCTGAAATTCCAGGAGTGTCCAGATCTTTCCAATTTCCCTATGTTGACATGTAATGGGTCAACAGGCTCTTCAAGGCGGTTCAAGTAAAGACAAGTAAATATGTGTTCAAACAAACAAATTACATTTGCACCTACTGTTATGTATAATAACAATGATCCTGCAGGGACAAATGTGAACATTTGAATCATAAACAACATTGCAAAATGTAGAATTATTAGGGCCATGCCAAATGCTATTCTTAAACCATGGAGCAAATTAAGATGCTATGCAAGGTGCGTAAGTGGACTGATTTGACTGGAGGGCACATGCTTCTCTAGTGTTACATTAGTTTAGAAGAAATGGGCTGTGTTCCACTAAGGTGGGCAGGGGAAAGCATGGTAATTGTACTGTGTGGGAGGGGTATCCCACACTCGTGCGGATCAGCGGTCGTACGGACTGCTCATCTGCAATTTTTAGTTAAGGCAGGCTTATAAAGGCATAAAGCCCGCACGAGAGAGGGGAGTGACGGGGAGTTCACTCCCCCCCTCTCGGTCAAACGGACGGACTGCAGCACGCATGGAAAGCATGTAGGAAAGCATCCGGTTCTTTGACACTTCATAAACAAATTGTTTTTCATTTTTTATTTCACAAAATAATCCATATTAAACTAAAATAAGCCTAATTATGGTAACTTTCACTTAAATTCTATGCATGTTTTTTTTTATAAAAAATATTGTATATATTATTTTTTTTATTTTTTTTTTTAATAAAATTTTTGGATCAGATTCAGAGATTGAAATTAAGGCCCAAAATGTTCTTGTTACAAGTGTAGTTTTAGGTGCAGAGCTATTACGCATGCGTAGTAAATCTTCAACTCTATCTACGTGACTTTACCTTACGTAGATTGCGTAAATGCGGCCTTTAAAGACCATGTAAAAGTTTTTGTTTTTTCTACGGGTGACTTTACTATAATTTTACTGTGCCTTATAGTACTAGATGCCACAGCATGCTAAGGGTTAATTGGTTGCCACAGCAGCCATTTTAATTATTGCAGGTTTCTTTAAATCAATTTTTTTATTAATCTCCAGCGATGTGCGGCGATTATTAAAGGGTTCATTTGTCGCGATTACAAGCTTGTGTCACAAAACATACAAAGAAAGGCTAGAGGAACTAAACATGTATAGCTTGGAGCAGAGAAGGGAGAGGGGGGATATGATAGCTGCTTTCAAATATATCAAGGGTTGTGACCGGCTAGAAGAGGGTGAGGCATTTTTCAAAGGAAGGGATGTAAGAACACGAGGGCATGGATATAAACTGGAGGGTAGTAGATTCAGAGGAAAAAATTATTTCACTGAATGGGTAATAGATTAGTGGAATAACCTCCCATCTGAGGTGGTTGAGGCTAACTCAGTAGAACAGTTTAAACATGCTTGGGATAAATATAAGGATATCCTAAATCTTAAACTAAATTGAGGGTAAATAGGGTCTACGGTCATTATAGTTAAACTACTGGCCAGACTGGATGGGCCATGTTGCTCTTATCTGCCGTCACTTTCTATGTTTCTTTGTTTCTATGGTTATGTCAGGTACTTATACCTATCCAACTATGAGTCGCATGCTGTAACTGTATAGGCATAGTTGATACCTAACAATGCAAGCTGGGAATCGTAGTTTCACCTTACCTAGAGATCTTTTATATAAAAAATGTGTTTAGACCTAAAACAGTAGCACTTGCATACTTAAGGTGTATGCCTAAATGAACACGTTTGAAATAGAGACAGCTGACAATTAGATGTCGAAAATGTGAATTTTGAAGAGACGAACACATCCCAGTGAGAACTCCACAATGCTTATTTTTTTCATTTTTCTCTCTTAGGATGTGTATTCATATTTACCTCTATGGTACTCCACATGTTCACAACTGTCTCATGGTATTGACAGTATTTAAGCTAGCTATGGAGATTGAAATTGCAGACTTATACAATGTTATATTTCACAGCTTAAATTGCCATTGACAGAGAGCCTGGCCTTCCCCCAAACCTGAAATATAATATTTTGACACAGGAGATGTAGTTTGTGGTTATAAAGGGGATACAGCTTATTAAAGGATTTTCTAATTGTAATTGGTGACTATTAATGTATTTGTTGGAGGTGGCTACAGAAGCAATGGGGTTAAGGAATCTTACCTATGAAAACCAAGAATGAACTAACTAAATAAACTAAGGTGCCAGAAACTGGTCATTCAACTGTTATGGTACCTTTAATTCAAGCTACACTCCATTCACAATGAGGGTGACTACCACTGGGACCCAGTTGCTAGGACTGAGCATCCAATTTGCAAGTTATAAACTGGTGCATACCCTGTGACCGAGTGTTGTGCCAAATTCCTTCCCACATTGCACCCACCTCATGGTCTGGTCCCCATTATAGCCGCTATGGTGCCTTGTCTAAACAACCTAGCCAATTAACGAAGGCATAAAATCCAGAGAGGGAGGATGTCCAGTCCTCAGACATATTGTACTTTGTCCAAATTAAACAAATCCCACCCATTACCCCCTCTATCATCATACCATTAGAGAAAACACCTTCCTGGGGCTGATCCAGAGTTTAGGAGTAAGGGAAAAACAGGTGCAAGTACCATTTTGCATAGTAAGGGCTGCTAATTTATTTAAATTCTATTGCATGCAGGGAAAATACTTTACTTTGCATATAGAACACAAATACTGCATCGCTTTAGGTTTAATTTATAAAACAGATTTGAGCTAAGAAACTTCACCTCTCAATTCTGTTCATTTATATTTGCCCCCTCTTGCAGTTCACGTTGGTATCATTCAGGTCTACACTTGCAAGAAAAAAGGTGTAAGTGCAGTTCTGGATCAGTTACCATGTCTTTCTTTAATTCCTTTTTATTTGAATAGTGTTTTCTCACGTACCAAGTTATGCTGGCTGTGATTGCTACACTTTTTATTTTACCTGTATTTCAATCAATTTTTTTAAATGTCTCTTATTCTTAACACCCCATCCCCCACCATACAGACACACTGTTCTTTAAACATTGTACATGTACATATAGACATGTACTTAGATTTTTTTTTATTCATGAACAACTTGGATTCACATTTGTCATAAATCATTACTTTAGAAAGACTGCAAATAACCAAAGCTTTTATAATATATAGAGCAGAAACCCTGAAAACCTTTGGGAAGAAATCAAGCAAATTATTTATAAAATTCTATAGAATAAATTAGATTCTATTTTTATAACAAATTGATTCTTGGATAACAAGAATGAATAAAAAATGCAGAGATGGCAGAATAAAGATATTTAGAACCAGAGACAAGCTCAAGGTTGCTGACTCTCCCGGAAAATCCAGGGCTTAATGACACGATTTGCCGCAGTAATCTGTGGCTTCCCTCCGGGTTCTCCAGGAGGGTAGCTTTCAATAGACGGCAAGCCTGGACAAGCTACTGATGCTGGATTCCCTCTAGATACAGTTTTCCGTGTGAGTGAGGGATGGCCAATCCCAGGGCTGCCATCAGACAATGTGAGGCCCAAGACACAGCTCCCTGTGACGTCATTGGTGCTGTCACACAGAAGCGTGGCGCCACAAACCTGCTTTAATAGCGGGGTGGTGCACAGGGAAGATTTACCCTGCGCATTGCATGGGAACTGACCGAGGGTATAAATATGACCCAATCACAGTAGAACTGTCATTAGCACTGGGATGTCCTGCTAGCAGGACATGTTTTGCGTCGTCACACTGCATTTATTTCGGCCAAGACCCCTCCAAGCCTACAAGACTGGACCCCAGCACAGCAGGTAAGTGGCTTTTTAAAAATTATTTTTACTTTATTTTTTTTTCAATGCAGACTGGCCGGCCATAAAGTTTATCCATTTTATATGTGAGACAATACCATGGTAATGGATGGCAGGGCATGCTGGCACTTGTGGTTCTCCAATTGCCAGCATGCTTGGGCACGCTGGTATTTGTAGTACTAGAAGCATCAGTCCCTGTAGGGTCAATATTAGTTATTGTATTTATGAAGGGGGGTATAAATGTTATTTGTTTGTGTGTGTGTGTGTTTTTTTTTTTTACTGTTTATATATATTTTTTTTAAAACATAACGGGTACCCTTTCTTTTATTTAATTTCTATTGGGGACATTGCAATGGCGTGGCGGGCCCTGGTATCAATGGGCATGCTAGTGCTTGTAGTACTACAAGCATCAGCATGCCCTGTTGGCCCGATATTATTTATTTAATTTATTTATAGGGGGGGTTATAAATTTTATTATTTCATTTTATAAAAAAAATAGAAACGCACCTCTGCATAGGACGTTTTAGTGGATCCGCCTTACGGATCCGCTAAAACTCTAAATCCAGGCCTCAATCTACGCCAATCAAAAAAATCAATTAACAGTAAGTAACAGTGAGGGTTTTATTACTGTCAGTTTCTTTGCTTTATATGTGAATGTATAAGTGTTAAATATTACAATGAATTTGAATACAGTATAATCTGCATATATTTTCATTTATTGTTGAGGATACATTTATTAAAGAGGAAAAGAGTGATTTTCTGAAAAAGGTTTTTCATCTGTTTAAGCCTATATTGCATTGTCTGATTACAAGAGAATTTTTATCTATTAAGGACATAAAATCTGAAACATCACTGAAAATCTTTGTAAATTTTATTTATATTTGTTCAAGTGCTTTTTTTACACCATTGCTTATGAACTTGATTCATGTTATTGTTTTATATTGTATGCTTATGAGAGTTTGATGGTGTCTCTGAATTCATTTTGTTTGCAGCAGCTGTCTGTAGCACAGTTGTATATCCATATTTTATTGTATTATTATCAAAGGTATTGCCTGACTATTATTGAGAATTCTCTCTTTTCTCTTTGCTTGCTTGGCACAAAAATAATTAGTATGATCTTTTAACCTACTCATTGGCCAAAGGAAAGTATGATGGGACTATTAAACTATTCTGGGTGAATGCACACTTAGGAGGGTTTCCAGATGCCCTGATCCCCTTAATTTTACCACACCCTAATAAGGCCATAGCAGTAAAAAGGATGGGGGCAATCGGTACTCCGCTCAGAGCACTGGGGAACGAAGGAGCTGCCTGGAAGCAGGCAGTGGTGGGCAGAAGTCTAGAAATCACACCTGCTGGCACTTACATGGTAATCAGAAAAGCAGCTGCTGCTCTCTACATACATGAACAGAGGGGGTGGAGCTTCCTGTCGAAAGTGAAACTTAAGAAACCACAGAGATGCAGACAAGAGAGCAGGAAGAGGCCTATGTCACCCTGCATCTGAACCAGGTTAGGAACATGTGTGACTGGAGGATATAATGTGTTTAATTGGTGTATTATGTGCAGAGGGATGCAACTGGGGAGAGGTACCAGTCTACATAACGGTTGCTATGTTGACAGGTCAAAATTATGTTAGTATTACATATTTATTACATATATATTATTATATTTCTGAAGTTTTTCATAAGCTGTCTGCATTACTAAGCTTACAGATATTACAAGCAAATACTAAAATAATACTCAGCTGTCAACATTTTGACCTGTTGACATTTAGACCGTCAACATTTTATACCAGATCCATAATAACTGGGAATATTTAAACTGTTTGTATTAAACTTCCCATGTTTGATGAGCAGGCAGAATACTTTACTCCCCCTAGTAACACACGACACAATAAAAAACACAATGACAAAGTATTAAGGGGTTACTTAAATGCAATGGGCCGTATTCAGACCTCCGGCCGCATTGCATATGCATATGCACAGTAGTTCATATCGGTAAACTTCGGCCCAATGACCGCAAAATGGCTGATTTTGCCTGGACCAGATAAGATCAGTGACCGCACACTCAGCCCTCCACGACACAGTCGTGTACTGAGTGCCGCCTCGGCCTTACAAGATTACATTGCCAGCTTGCTATTGCTTACCTCCAAGCGTATTAACAAACACTGAACAGGAAATAAACACTGGAACAAATGGGAGGTAATGTGAATCTTAAGGCGCTGGGAATCTAGGGAGGGGAGGCTGCCTCTGACGACTGAGTGAGTGCCACTACACTTACTAGAACAAGATATGAATAAAGGACAAGAGGTGCAGTCAACCTTGAAAATGAATACCACATTCAAATTGCGTTGAAGGGGACCGTGTACACCAGGGGGCGGAGACGTTCTTTTTATCTAACAGCACCGCGTCTGTGAGATTCATCTGGGTTTATCACTACCTTACAGAGTTGTACTGCCATGGTACATTGTCTACTATGACCTGTTTTATCGCTCTCATTTTAAAGTTTGTTAGCTTAGTTCTAATAAATGTATTTTTAGTTACACTTCTCCTGTTTTGAATGAATATTGCTTCCATTGGAGCTCACATCAATATAGAGGAAGATTGTTCTTTCGCCACTCTACATACTGAAGGATTTTTTAAAGGGAACAGGAGTCACCCATACTATATTAACATGGCTCTGGACCACCGTATTCCGACTTTTTGAACTCCTATGCCTAGTGACCACCTTGCAAAAAGACCATATATTGCTATAATGGAAGAATACAACAGTGCACTTTCGTTTCCACATTTAGATTTCGAGCCAGAACACCTTAAGTTGGGCAAACTCTTCTGTTTAGTGAATATACTTTGGAGAAAAACAGTGAACATTACAAGAGAACTGTGAGTGTTTTTATTGAACTCGGGTTTGTGTTATTCATTCATGCTTAACACTTTAAATTACTCCAATTGAACATTTCTAAACACTTTTTTTTTATTTAAATTTTTTTTTATTATAAGAATTACCCCATTGTTTTATATGCATTTTGCACTTTCTTTTTTTATTTAATGGCCCCATGGAAGTAACAGAATACTGCTTGAAAAAGTCCTTATCTGTGTGACGAAACGTGCTGCAGAGCACCTGTCCTTGTACGACCATATATTCGTTTAGAGCTGTAAGAATAGGCACTTTGGGCCTGATCCAGAACTACGCTTCCCCGCGATTTTACGCGTGGCGGAGACGTAAATTAGCAGATTTGAACGCACTGCGCATGCGCACCATAGAAAATACGCACATTCACGTAGCGTAATTTTGAACGTATGGGTGATTCACGTATGTCTCACGTAAATACTTACGTGTGGGCGTGCCAAATTTACGTTAGACAATACCATGGTAATGGATGGCAGGGCATGCTGGCACTTGTGGTTCTCCAATTGCCAGCATGCTTGGGCACGCTGGTATTTGTAGTACTAGAAGCATCAGTCCCTGTAGGGTCAATATTAGTTATTGTATTTATGAAGGGGGGTATAAATGTTATTTGTTTGTGTGTGTGTGTTTTTTTTTTTTTTTACTGTTTATATATATTTTTTTTAAAACATAACGGGTACCCTTTCTTTTATTTAATTTCTATTGGGGACATTGCAATGGCGTGGCGGGCCCTGGTATCAATGGGCATGCTAGTGCTTGTAGTACTACAAGCATCAGCATGCCCTGTTGGCCCGATATTATTTATTTAATTTATTTATAGGGGGGGTTATAAATTTTATTATTTCATTTTATAAAAAAAATAGAAACGCACCTCTGCATAGGACGTTTTAGTGGATCCGCCTTACGGATCCGCTAAAACTCTAAATCCAGGCCTCAATCTACGCCAATCAAAAAAATCAATTAACAGTAAGTAACAGTGAGGGTTTTATTACTGTCAGTTTCTTTGCTTTATATGTGAATGTATAAGTGTTAAATATTACAATGAATTTGAATACAGTATAATCTGCATATATTTTCATTTATTGTTGAGGATACATTTATTAAAGAGGAAAAGAGTGATTTTCTGAAAAAGGTTTTTCATCTGTTTAAGCCTATATTGCATTGTCTGATTACAAGAGAATTTTTATCTATTAAGGACATAAAATCTGAAACATCACTGAAAATCTTTGTAAATTTTATTTATATTTGTTCAAGTGCTTTTTTTACACCATTGCTTATGAACTTGATTCATGTTATTGTTTTATATTGTATGCTTATGAGAGTTTGATGGTGTCTCTGAATTCATTTTGTTTGCAGCAGCTGTCTGTAGCACAGTTGTATATCCATATTTTATTGTATTATTATCAAAGGTATTGCCTGACTATTATTGAGAATTCTCTCTTTTCTCTTTGCTTGCTTGGCACAAAAATAATTAGTATGATCTTTTAACCTACTCATTGGCCAAAGGAAAGTATGATGGGACTATTAAACTATTCTGGGTGAATGCACACTTAGGAGGGTTTCCAGATGCCCTGATCCCCTTAATTTTACCACACCCTAATAAGGCCATAGCAGTAAAAAGGATGGGGGCAATCGGTACTCCGCTCAGAGCACTGGGGAACGAAGGAGCTGCCTGGAAGCAGGCAGTGGTGGGCAGAAGTCTAGAAATCACACCTGCTGGCACTTACATGGTAATCAGAAAAGCAGC
Organism: Limnodynastes dumerilii; assembly: GCA_011038615.1. Taxonomy (NCBI): domain Eukaryota; kingdom Metazoa; phylum Chordata; class Amphibia; order Anura; family Limnodynastidae; genus Limnodynastes; species Limnodynastes dumerilii. The sequence continues at coordinate 20,276 of WWET01008061.1, read as the reverse complement.
TGCTGCTCTCTACATACATGAACAGAGGGGGTGGAGCTTCCTGTCGAAAGTGAAACTTAAGAAACCACAGAGATGCAGACAAGAGAGCAGGAAGAGGCCTATGTCACCCTGCATCTGAACCAGGTTAGGAACATGTGTGACTGGAGGATATAATGTGTTTAATTGGTGTATTATGTGCAGAGGGATGCAACTGGGGAGAGGTACCAGTCTACATAACGGTTGCTATGTTGACAGGTCAAAATTATGTTAGTATTACATATTTATTACATATATATTATTATATTTCTGAAGTTTTTCATAAGCTGTCTGCATTACTAAGCTTACAGATATTACAAGCAAATACTAAAATAATACTCAGCTGTCAACATTTTGACCTGTTGACATTTAGACCGTCAACATTTTATACCAGATCCATAATAACTGGGAATATTTAAACTGTTTGTATTAAACTTCCCATGTTTGATGAGCAGGCAGAATACTTTACTCCCCCTAGTAACACACGACACAATAAAAAACACAATGACAAAGTATTAAGGGGTTACTTAAATGCAATGGGCCGTATTCAGACCTCCGGCCGCATTGCATATGCATATGCACAGTAGTTCATATCGGTAAACTTCGGCCCAATGACCGCAAAATGGCTGATTTTGCCTGGACCAGATAAGATCAGTGACCGCACACTCAGCCCTCCACGACACAGTCGTGTACTGAGTGCCGCCTCGGCCTTACAAGATTACATTGCCAGCTTGCTATTGCTTACCTCCAAGCGTATTAACAAACACTGAACAGGAAATAAACACTGGAACAAATGGGAGGTAATGTGAATCTTAAGTTGCTGTGAATCTAGGGAGGGGAGGCTGCCTCTGACGACTGAGTGAGTGCCACTACACTTACTAGAACAAGATATGAATAAATGACAAGAGGTGCAGTCAACCTTGAAAATGAATACCACATTCAAATTGCGTTGAAGGGGACCGTGTACACCAGGGGGCGGAGACGTTCTTTTTATCTAACAGCACCGCGTCTGTGAGATTCATCTGGGTTTATCACTACCTTACAGAGTTGTACTGCCATGGTACATTGTCTACTATGACCTGTTTTATCGCTCTCATTTTAAAGTTTGTTAGCTTAGTTCTAATAAATGTATTTTTAGTTACACTTCTCCTGTTTTGAATGAATATTGCTTCCATTGGAGCTCACATCAATATAGAGGAAGATTGTTCTTTCGCCACTCTACATACTGAAGGATTTTTTAAAGGGAACAGGAGTCACCCATACTATATTAACATGGCTCTGGACCACCGTATTCCGACTTTTTGAACTCCTATGCCTAGTGACCACCTTGCAAAAAGACCATATATTGCTATAATGGAAGAATACAACAGTGCACTTTCGTTTCCACATTTAGATTTCGAGCCAGAACACCTTAAGTTGGGCAAACTCTTCTGTTTAGTGAATATACTTTGGAGAAAAACAGTGAACATTACAAGAGAACTGTGAGTGTTTTTATTGAACTCGGGTTTGTGTTATTCATTCATGCTTAACACTTTAAATTACTCCAATTGAACATTTCTCAACACTTTTTATTTTTTTTTCTATTTTTTTTTATTATAAGAATTACCCCATTGTTTTATATGCATCTTGCACTTTCTTTTTTTATTTTTTATTCTTGTGTTTATTTGATCAACTATTGTATACTCTGGATTGTTACATTGTACATACTTAGCACTGAGGAGGTCCCACTCCCCTTGATACTTACTCCCACCTTCTCCCATTTAGGATTGATCAACACTAGGACCTGGTCATCCCATCACCCATTTATTAAATCCACCCTTCACGCTCCCGGTGTCCAGCACACTCACCCCTTGTCCTTTATTCAGGAAATAAACACTAACATAATAGGGTGGTAGGGTGCTCAAATAAAAAATAGAAGGTTCCTCCTCCATACAGCAATCATTTAAGTATCCCCTGTGACACAGGATCCAGGCTCCTCCTCAAAACATACAGACCAGAGGTGAGTTACAGGTCATGCCTGCTCACAAACAGAGAGTATAATCTCCTTTAAGCTAAATTCAGCCCTCACTCCTTTTAAACTTCCCATGTTTAATGAGCCAGTAGCCACTGCAACCCTCTCCCTTGTAACACATAACACAATAAAAACACAATGGCAACGTATTAAGGTATTAAACTAAGTGTTGGTATATATTCACTAAATAAATTTAAGGGGCTTACGTTTTAAATGGTCTAATCTGCATTTTTAACTCTCATATTTGATGGTGGTGACACAAGCATTTTTTATGATAAATATAATTTTTCTGCTTGAATTGAACTAAAGAATATATGATTTCTGGTAAATGTTTTCTAATTTAAAAGACAAGCAAGTGATATAGTGACCTAATGAATGTAATTATCTATGTATATGTACTATGCCTTTAAAACTGGAAGAAAACTTAATTAGCATTCATCTGGAATATGGGTTTAAAAATGGCCCCATGGAAGTAACAGAATACTGCTTGAAAAAGTCCTTATCTGTGTGACGAAACGCGCTGCAGAGCACCTTTCCTTGTACGACCATATATTCGTGTAGAGCTGTAAGAATAGGCACTTTATCTTCTAAAGACTTTGCAGCATAATCCTATTGCAGCGGGGACGTCCGTCCACAGCATCTGTCTATCTTCCACCTGAGCTGCTATTATACCACGCTTACATTGGAGTGCAGAACACGCATTGGAGATATTTGGGACTGAGAACCCTATGGTAATTATCCTTAAATTTACCTGCTGTCATCTAATCTTTGGCTTCCATATATTTAGTGCTGATCTGTGTATTATTTATATCGCCTTTGCCTTCGGGCATCAACCGTTCGGACCTTCATTGCCTATTAGGAGGGCTTTCCTGCGGGCTGATTTCACCATACCATCTAATATACTGGGACTGTTACCATTATTTTCTGCACTATATACAGCGGAGATATATTAGAAGATCTGTGCACTCTTTGGACTTTCCATCAGGTCCTTTTAAAAAGTATATGTAAAGTACCAGTTGTTAATCTGGTTTATTGAATTTACCCAACAGTTACTTTTTTCACAATCATATCGATTTATATGCTATTTGGACAGGTGTGTTTTTCAATTGTATTTTCTATAAATGTGTATTTAACCATTTAATAAAAACATTGGTTCTTTTTTATCACTTGCCTGTCAAAATAATTACTACGCATGCCCAGTAACTTCAATCGGTTAGTTACGCACGGACGGGCACAGAAGATGGAGGTCTGAATATGGGCCGCAAATTCCATGCTTATACACTACAAAAAGATTTGGGTGGAGGGAGGCATTTAAATGACCAAATGAAGGCGCGGCTACGCGGTTACATTCCTAACTAGACTACTACGCATTCAAATGCGAACCTACAGTTAAGGGAGCCCTATGGCACTCGTAAGTCACATAAGAACCTTAAAACCGGGGGGCATGCCAAGGGAGTTTCCTTGATATTATTTGTGTATATTTAGGAAACTATTGCGTTCTTAAGTGTAAATCAGGTTCAGTGTTAATGCACCTGCCTTCTGGATCTTAACTCCTGTGCTTCCAACTCCTCTCTGAGCAACCTCTTGTCAGAACTGTGATCCTGGGATATGCTTACCTGTTCTGTGTTCACAATCAGGCCTGATGGCCTCTCCCCGTGCTACTTCTTGAGCCCTCATTCAATGAGCAAACCATATATCAGATTCCCTACCCCTAGTTTCCTATACTAACCTTCCATCCCAAGGGTACTTCAGCCAAATACCAGAGACAGTGACATGCATGGAAATCCTCAGAAGTTGTTTACGCTCACAGATGCTGGTGAAAATGTTGATGATGATATCTGGCAGTTCTTCTATGGATTTGTGTAATCATCTGACAGATACTGGGAGCTGAAGAGACATGATGAGGAATACTTTTTACATGGTAGAACTTTGAATTAGATGCTTAGTCCTATACTATACCTTAATTTTTTGGTAAATAATACACTTTTTTGGTAAATAATACTCCCAAAATGTCTTGGTTGGTGATCTTGAGCCAGGCTGAGAACAGGCATTTCAGACACTGTGGGGTGCAGACAGCGAGTGACAAGGAATGAAGCTTTAAAATGTTATTCGGTGAAAGAGGGGGTTTTTAACAATGGGAGGGGGGTTAAACAAAATAGGGTGGATCTGGGTATAATGGCAACAATGTGAAAAAAGGTATAAAGAAACAGTGGGAAAAGGGATATAGAGGGTATAGTGGGGATAGCAGTGTAAAGGGAAAAGTAGGGAGCGTGGTTGCCGACTCTCCCAGATTATTTTTGAGACTGCCAATTTGAGGAAAATTAGAGGCCTCAAAACCCACTTACCTGTCACTCAATATAAGGAATACCAGCGTTAGCAGGGATTAAGAGTAATGTGTGTCATAAAGAACTGCCCCAATCCCTTGTAACACCATGACTAGTAGTATTGATGGACAGGGAATGGGACTTCATGCCGGCATCTATCTCTTCTCTCTGAGATCTCCCAGGGGGAAGAGAAAGAAAGTCAGAAAACATGGTATTAAGGGAACATTGGCAAAGAGCAGGAAAAAGTAAATAGAGGGAACAGTAGGGAGAGGGGTATAGAGGGAACTGTGGGTGGAAATCTATAGAGGGACCAATACAGAGGGGGTATAGAAGGAAATGTGACTGAGAGGGTTGCGGAAGGAATATGGGCAGAGAGGGCTATAAAGGGAACAGTGATAGAGAGGTTTGTAGAGAGAATAGTGACAGTGACAGAGAGGGAGTATAGAGACAACAGTGGGTAGAGCAAACATCTATATATATATATAAAAGCCATTCTGCTCCTCACCGTTATATTCATGTGCAGTAGTGTCCACACAGTGGATGGGTGGGTATGGGTGTATACTGGGACACAGGAAACACATGATGGGAATACTGGAGAGCTGGAGAGAAATGAATAGGGAATATTTTTTCCCATCATTCTGACGGGCCTTTGAATAGTAAATAAATAAAATTGAAAAAAAGAATAAAAAATCTAGATCTACAGTACTTTTGACTTCAGGGCACTGTAGACTTTGTTTCCTTTCATTTGGAATGGATCCAAATGCCACTGATGCTCTTCTGTATAGAAATGTTTATTACAGGTTTTTTTCCCTTTCTGTCACCTTTAGCAAGTCTGAATTGTCACTCATTGGATGTTTTGTGCACAACTCTAGAAACTGTTGTAAGGAAAATAGTGAAACAAGTAGCAGTTTTGAGATATTTACACGAGACCTTCTGGTCTTATTGGTCTTAAATACATGATTTATGCATTAGGTTGCTGAAACTAATTTATACTCCTGTCTCTGCTGTCCCTATTCAGGGTCTGCCTAGTTACATCCATTCGGGATGTCAGACCTCCTTCTTAATTTTTTCCTGCACTAGCTCTTGGCTTACATTTCAAGTCAGACTTCTGGTGTACTTACAGCCCAGTACTCCCTTTCTTCTTTAAAGTTCTCTACACCACCAAGACCATACCTTAAAATTTCTGCTTTGGCTTCATAGACAGAAGGTTTCTAGCACAAAAGATTGGATTTAAGTCCACAGAGTGCACATGCGCAGTAGTGGAATGAGAAAGTTTTCTGCACACAGCTAAAATGTCCACATTCTGTAAGTCCCTTATTATTACCATTACTGTGCTGTATCCAGACCTCAGCATATCTTCCATACATATGCAGGTCTTAAAGTCTGCACGGAAGAGTCATGCAGACTCTAGCCACTTTTCCGCAGTTATAAGGCTATATTACATTTCCCCATACGGAGCTGCTGTTCGCCGTCCCCAAAGACTATTCTGCATGATAACCCTGCCTCTATAGAAGCCATGTGGAATGCATAGAATTCCCCGACGTATGGATATTATAATGCATGGAACAGAGTTTTGTGCGCAATGATATCCGATGCATAACATCTGGCTCGAGTATGCGCAGATGCTACTTGCAAGCAGCTTGCGTTATTAAATCTGAATCCAGTCCTATTAGTAGTAGTAGTAGAAATAGTAGTAGTAGTAGTAGTAGTTTTAAGAATATTTAGTTCTTAAGTGCATTGACAGTGTATTGTATTTGCAGTTTATTCTGTATTGTATATACTACATAATATTAAGAAATAAGATGCTTTGCTGTCTACTTTAAATTTTGTAAAATGAAAATAATGAATGAATGTATAAAGGGGAAGCTATATTAAATAACTTGTCACAAAATACATAACAGAGAAGAATTGTCTTTGCCTTCTGTGCAGAACAGAACATTGTCCTTCACTGCATTCAAAGGAAAGCAAACACAATTTTTGATCTATTGGAGTGCTTTATCTATAACTCATGGAAGTAGGATGGAGCTTTAATTCGACTTGTTCTCTAATTACTGACACCCTTTTTTAGAACTGCTTAAATTGTTTCTGAACTTTAACCAGAGTAAAAAACCAATATAAAAATGGAGGAACTGAAGAAATCTTTATAAATACCAGATATTAAAATAACACAGTGCAATTCGGTGTATAAACAGCAAGCTTGGTGCTTACTTATTTGGAAAGTTTAATTCATTATGCATATTACAGTCAGTTATAGTTTTAGCAAATAGGAACAGAGTAGTTGTGTTCCTGGAGGATGGCAGATTCTTTTAGGTGCTGCTCTCCCTTGGTGTTTTATCCATTTTTAGTTAAATGTGTTAAGTTCCAGATTTTTAAAATGCAGTTTCCATGGATAAAAATGATTGTCTTTATGCAGTTAATAAAATTTCTAACTACAAGCATGGGCATTCCTAGCTAATAACTAATATAGGGGTAGATCCAGAACTACGTTTGCCGTACGTTTATTCGTGTAGCGTATTTTCGTGTACGTAAATTCTATACACTCCCCTAGGCACACCCCTTGAACGTACGTATTTTGTCAAGATACGCTTTCCAAACCCTACCTTAACTTTTGCCAACGTAACCGCAGTCATACGCACACGTATGTATGGACAACAGGAATTTACGCAGCTAAGCACGCCCATACTGTACACTTTAAATACAAACCACCGCCACCTACTTAACGTATTTCAGACGTATTTTGGAGTAACGTAAAATTGGCACGCCCACACATAAGTATTTACGTGACAAATACATGAATGGCCCATACGTTCACAATTACGCTACGCTATTGAGCGTATTTTCTATGGTGCGCATGCACAGTACTTACAAAAAGGCGATTTTACGTCTCCGCCATGCGTAAATTCGCTCACAAGCGTTGTTCTGGATCAGGCCCATATTTATTACCCTTGGATGACCGTCCCTCTCGTACACCCCTAGTTGTGACCTTGTTGTTATCACTATTACCCGTATTGCATTCTTGCCAAATGTAGAAAATTTATTTCAAGGAGATTAGGAATAGAAGACACTACGGCCACTTTGGAGAGTATGGGGTACCAGGCCTTATTAGCCTTAAGGGTGTGTCAAGTCCTACCTTGTGGCTGTGTCTAACTGTACTTGGTATTTCATTTAGACCTTGATCCAGTACATGCGGAAGTCTTATAGCCCCCACGTAAGAGGGAAGTGCGCTACCATAGCACCCCCCTTTCACAAAAAGACTTCAGAGCAGTTATGCTGCCATAAACTTAACTTTAGATTTCCATGCAGACCAGCAAATATACGGACCACTGACTAACACAGCAGTCACAAATCCATCCAATACCCTGCCCTAAATGGTCCACCCCGTCCACCGTACAGTCATGTGACCGGCCAGAAGCTCCTTAATGCTGATTCATGGCTGGCCAGTACTTCCCTAACATCCACATCCCTTTCTGGCAGCTCCAACAATGAGATTCTCCTCCAAGATAGTTTCTCTTCTATTTCTTCTGTCCAGAGCCGCATTCTCCTCCAGCGCTGTAGCTCTACCATCCTGTTCCAGGTCCTCCGACAGCGCAGCTGCAGTGTCCCACACACCGGATCAAGTGTTGCAACCGGCCGACTCACAATTTCAAAATGTGTCACGTTACAAATAAAAACAGGTCTAAAGCAGCACCTCAGCATCCACTGACAAGTTGTATTGCAACAGTAACCTGTCTCTCTTTTTCAAAACCCTATTTAAATAATGCAAATAAATAATGATATGTCAAAATGTAATGTCAAATATTGTTTATATATATGTATTTTCTATATGACCCATTTTACTTGGATCTAGTTAGAATAGTTTCCTTTGGAATTACATGTAAAATTTTAGTAACTGTAACAGATATTTCACCACTGTGAACAAGATAAAATGTGTTGCAGATTAGTAACCCTGACCTAAATCATTATAGTAAATCCATCAATTCCTTTTATAGGAAGAAAAACAAGCATTTTCACTATGTCTGTTTCCACACTTCACAGAATGCAAACACACATCATATTTAAATAATTGAAATGCTTTCATCTGACTGACTTACCTCTTTATGCCAGAGATCTGAAAGTATATCATTTGTCTGTGACCAACATGCTGTATTTCACTGTACATTACCACAATTTGTTTCATTGAGTAGACATCATTTCAGATTCTGCCCCGCAAATGAGTTATGACTTGGCTCCTTATTTGATCTCTCTCTCTCTCTCTCTCTGGTGAGAGTTAACATTCTCATCTGTCTTCTATATCTGTAGCAATGCTTGGCAATCAGCGACAAAAGGAGGAGAACAGGAAACAGAAGTTTTTGAAGAAAGGTTATTTATTAAAATCTCTTGATGAAGTAGGCAAACAGCCCACAATTGATCCAATGTACACAGAAGTAGTTTAAAACATATAGGTGGTCCTTTAAAATCATTGCACAGCTTGAAATCCAAGTACCTCACAGCTGCCAAGTGAAGATGAAAATGTTATAAACAGACCCTCAGACATTGATTAGAATCCCCAGTGTATCCCAGTGCAACATGATATTGCAGAATTTGAAATACATAGTTTTCTAAACATGAATGTAATATATTCTCTTTTTCCCTCTCTTCTCTCTCCTTCCCTCCATCTCTCTAATCATTTGGTTAATTCATGTGATTTATAGGTACAAATTGTACACAGTATAATATAATTTAACAAATTATATGTTGTATAACAAGAGTAATTATGCTACATTTTTTACTTTCTTTATATATTGAAAATAAGACTTTTTTTTAAGACTTTCACTATAGTTGAATGTTATCCTTTATAAATATCAAAAGCATTAACATTATAATTTTTTTATTTTCATATTGCTATTAAAAGGATTAAAAGTAGTTTTTCTTTTCTTGGCAATTAATTAAAAAGCAGCGCCAATTGTTTAGGCTGTGTCAATTAATTAGGCCACTGTCTCTTATATAAAGGGGCGTTTCCTAAAAGCTGGTAAGATTTTACCTGCTCTTCATAACCTGGTTTGCATACAATTGAATTTGTAAGCCTTTAGTAGTTGTAACTGGAGTGAGAACGGCATTGGTGGTGCATTTAAACCTGTTATGTAATTTTTTTCTTGTAAACTGTTTATGTGGTTAAATTTTGCTGCCTGTAACTTGAGTTAATGATTTGTCCTTAGGGTAAAAATATTTAAATGGTGATTCAGTCTGCACCACCCTGGCGGTCAACTGAGGCTATATAGTTCACACACTGACTGAACTGATGTTTAAAGCAAACCTGTTTTTCATGGAAAACGATTTGGTCCTACAGGCAATGTCAGACTGGGGCATTGGGGCACCAGGGGAATATTGTGATTGGGATCCATCACATAGTTAAAGTGTCAAGATTCACACAAGGTCACACTGTACCCTGCAAATATACTACAACATCATCTGCACCCACAGATGGCTTCACCAGCTTAGTGTGACAAGTATGTATTATACAATTATATCACAGTTATAGTGACCTAGTAAGTATCCCAAAGATATACGTACAACACAGGCAACATACTAGTGACCACAATACAAAGATTATGCATGTAATAGAAATTACGTCTTAATTACTGCCACACAATAAAGACTGCATCTTAGCTACTGCCATACAATACACATTTTCTTGCCCCTGTATGCCTCCAGCTATCCTCTCCTGCTATCCTGTGTGCCTGTTATATGTCTGCCCCTTATATGTTTGCCATCCATATCTGCCCCTTATTTGTACCCAGATATTCATTTCTGCCCCTTGTATGTGCGCAACCATACATTTTTGCTCCATAAATATGCCCCCACTTCTGGTTTCTTGTATATGGGTCTACTCTCCACTTATACACCCTGCTTATGTGTCCAGCCTCCATTTCTGTCCTATGTGACCAGCAATCCATTTTTCACCATGTATGTGCACAGATACTTATTTTTGCTCCTTGCATATGTGCCCAACCATCCATTTCTGCCCTTTGAATATTCATCCTTTATTACCACCCTTTGTATATGTATCCAGCCTTTATTTCTGCCTCTTGTATATGTCCCAATTTCTGTCTTTTGGTTATCTGTCCAGCCTTTACTACTGCTATATATAGATAGATATATAGTGTCAATATGTATGGGATGGCGCAACCTAGGCAGAGTTGTCTATCACTCACACTAGGAGGTAGGTGAGGATGGGTGCAGTTACTACTGACAGATTATACAATACTGTAATATATTAAATTAAAATGCATAGTGTCTCCCTATTTTACCTATTAAATATTAACAGTAAATTAATATGGATGCTAAGTTCTACAAAAAAATTATACAGTACTCTGATATTTTAAAGTGCATAGTGTGTATCTATAATAATCTGTATATAATATTTTGAGTGAATCTATTTAACCATAGTCATAAAGTACAACCTATTAATTCATCAATACTCCTTATACATTAACAAAAATATTGGAAATATTACATAACAATTCTTTCCCAAAATAAAGTGCGTGGTGCAAAAATATCTATACGTCCAGCCTTTATTATTGCCCCTTATGTTTATTTGTGTCCAGCCTTTTATACAGTACAATATATAGGTGTCCAGCTTTAAAACTGACCCTATTTTCCAACTTTTACCCTTTACTTACTTACCTTTGCTGTGCTCAGGGCCGGTGCTACGTTGTTCAGCTACCCCCTGCGAACCTTACATTTGTGCCCTTCTGTTTAACAATAAAACACCAGTTACCATCCTAGATTATAGTAAGCGTCATAAACACAATCTTGTAGCCACAATAAAAGAAAGTAAATCATAGTCATCACTATACAATACA
>WWET01008060.1:12013-24090 GCA_011038615.1 Limnodynastes dumerilii | reverse complement strand
AATGCTCTGATTCCCAGTCACAGGACATACAGCTCCTCCACACTAACCTAATGCTCTGATTCCCAGTCACAGGACATACAGCTCCTCTACACTAACCAAATTCTCTGATTACCAGTCACAGGACATACAGCTACTCTACTCTAACCAAATGCCCTGATTCCCAGTCACAGGACATACAGCTCCTCCACACTAACCTAATGCTCTGATTCCCAGTCACAGGACATACAGCTCCTCTACACTAACCCAATGATTCCCAGTCCAGTCACAGGACATACAGCTCCTCTACACTAACCAAATGCTCTGATTCCCAGTCACAGGACATACAGCTCCTCTACACTAACCCAATGCTCTGATTCCCAGTCACAGGACATACAGCTCCTCTACACTAACCCAATGCTCTGATTCCCAGTCACAGGACATACAGCTCCTCTACACTAACCCAATGCTGTGATTGCAGGTTACAGGACTTCTCCCAGGCTGCCCCCACTCTCTGGAATAACCTTCCTCGTCCAGTAAGATTACACTCACCTCCTCAGGCAGGTTGCCAAATTCCTCATCCTCCATCCTACCCTTCCTTTACCCTATTTACAAGCAATTTCTCTCCCGTTTCCCTTTCTATGACCTGATTACACAGACTTACACTTTCTCTCAGTCCTGGTAAAATGTACATTATTTTTTTATAATAATTAGAAATATTGGTAGAGGGCGATGACATTTCTACCACATCTCCAATCCATCTGGAGTCTCCACTGACCCTCTACAGGAAAGTGACAGCCGTTTAACAAAAATACCTTAAAACTATGTAAAAATGTATAAAGTGATCTGCACACAGCTTGTTCTGATCCGAGGGAGTCTACTCCTCAGTGCAAGGCCATCCAGTGGTGTTTTAAGAAGTGAGGGAGCCCTTGTGCCGAATTTGTAAACAACCCCCCCTATTCCCTAAGGCCTCCGCACCCACACCTCGTGGAACACCTCCCCCGCACCCGTGGACCCCCCCCTTCCTCCGTGACCTCCTCCCCTGCACATATAAAGCATATGATCTGGCTCATGCACACTTACTTTGTATATAGATTACTGTTCTGGGGGGCACACCCTGCACCCATTATACATACGCCAATGAGGCCATGACGGAGATTTCACAGATGATTTTATCTAGAACATTCCTCCTTTCTCGGCCTCAGGCTCTATGAGTTTTATTATCTTCTATGGGACATAATCACAGCTGTGAGCGTCACGGACCTTACCAATGATATTCTGCATCTCCCAGGATTCCAGTGTAACTTGTATTCCTCTCACGCATGAGAATAGATGATAGGAAGGTGCATGCAACAGGCTTAATATAAAGCAGCATCTAGCACATAAGTAATGACTCCTACACAGACAACAAAGTGATACCCCCTAGTGATGCGACCCCCTAATGATGCTCTCCCCTAATGATGCGACCCCTTAGTGATGTGACCCCCTAGTGATGCTCTCCCCTAATGTTCCCCCCTAATGATGTTCTCCCCTAGTGATGCTCTCCCCTAATGATGCTCTCCCCTAGTGATGCTCTCCCCTAATAATGTGACCTCTAGTGATCCCCCCTAATGATGCTCTCCCCTAATAATGTAACCCCTAGTGATCCCCCCTAATGATGCTCTCCCCTAGTGATGCTCTCCCCTAATAATGTGACCTCTAGTGATCCCCCCTAATGATGCTCTCCCCTAATAATGTAACCCCTAGTGATCCCCCCTAATGATGCTCTCCCCTAGTGATGCTCTCCCCTAATGATGTGACCCCCTAGTGATGCTCTCCCCTAGTGATGCTCTCCCCTAATAATGCGACCCCCTAGTGATCCCCCCTAATGATGCTCTCCCCTAGTGATACTCTCCCCTAATGATGCTCTCCCCTAGTGATGCTCTCCCCTAATAATGCGACCCCTGGGTGGTCCGGGGACACCTGTTGTGTTGCTGCTATGCTTCCGATGCCCTCATTTCTATGCAGTGTTCTAACTATAAACAAAAGTCAATGATGTGCTATAAAAGGTCACATCAAATATATAAATCCCCCTCTTTTTCTGCTTCTGGAAATCAAAGGGCATAAAGCAATGAACATCCAGCGCTGTATAGGGGATGTAGGTATAAAGCAGGTGTCCCCTATAGATATAATGTTATGGAGGAATAATTCATAGAAACAATCATTTACACAGTGAGTGATAAGCTCTGACCCCTCGCCATGCACAACACACTGATAACATGGAACAGTATTCAGTGCTCTGACCCCCTCGCCATGCAGCGGTGCAGCCCCCGCGCCCCTCGCGCCCCTCGCTCCCTCTTACCTGCCGCTGCGGAGCTCTCCTGAGTTCTTGGAAAGGTTTCTGTGCACTGTGAGGGGGTCTCTGTGTTCCCGGCAGCTGATCATATAGAATGGGGGCGTGTCAGAGATTACACGGTCTGCCCCCAGGCAACAGATACATCCATCAAGTCTTCACCGAGGTCATCACGAGCTCAGATCTGGGAGATATGTGTTTCATGTGCAAAAAGCAAGCAGTGCAGATAGGTGCACAGCTCCAGTGTGTATGAGAAGTACATTACATGTAATATTATATTATATTATACTATACTTTATTATATTATATTATACATGCACAGCTCCAGTGTGCATGAGAAGTATGTTATATGTTATATTATATTATATTATACATGCACAGCTCCAGTGTGCATGAGAAGTATATTACATGTTATATGTTATATTATATTATATTATATCATATTATATATGCACAGCTCCTGTATGCATGAGAAGTACATTATATTATATTATATTATATTATATTATATTATACATGCACAGCTCCAATATGCATGAGAAGTATATTACATGTTATATGTTATATTATATTATATTATACATGCACAGCTCCAGTGTGCATGAGAAGTATGTTATATGTTATATTATATTATATTATACATGCACAGCTCCAGTGTGCATGAGAAGTATGTTATATGTTATATTATATTATATTATACATGCACAGCTCCAGTGTGCATGAGAAGTATATTACATGTTATATGTTATATTATATTATATTATATCATATTATATATGCACAGCTCCTGTATGCATGAGAAGTACATTATATTATATTATATTATATTATATTATATTATACATGCACAGCTCCAGTGTGCATGAGAAGTATATTATATGTTATATGTTATATTATATTATATTATACATGCACAGCTCCAATATGCATGAGAAGTATATTACATGTTATATGTTATATTATATTATATTATACATGCACAGCTCCAATATGCATGAGAAGTATATTATATGTTATATGTTATATTATATTATATTATACATGCACAGCTCCAATATGCATGAGAAGTATATTATATGTTATATGTTATATTATATTATGAATTATATTATATTATATTACATTACATTATACATGCACAGCTCCTGTATGCAAGAGAAGTATGTTATGTTATATGATATTATGCATGCACAGCTCCTGTATGCATGAGAAGTATATTATATTACATTACATTATACATGCACAGCTCCTGTATGCAAGAGAAGTATGTTATGTTATATGATATTATGCATGCACAGCTCCTGTATGCATGAGAAGTATATTATATTATATTACATTACATTATACATGCACAGTTCCTGTATGCAAGAGAAGTATATAATATTATATTATGCATGCACAGCTCCTGTATGCATGAGAAGTATATTATATTATACATGCACAGCTCCTGTATGCATGAAAAGTATATTATGTTATGTTATATGATATTATACATGCACAGCTCCTGTATGCATGAGAAGTATACTATGTTATGTTATGTTATATGATATTATACATGCACAGCTCCTGTATGCATGAGAAGTAAAGTATACTATGTTATGTTATGTTATATGATATTATACATGCACAGCTCCTGTATGCATGAGAAGTATACTATGTTATGTTATGTTATATGATATTATACATGCACAGCTCCTGTATGCATGAGAAGTATACTATGTTATGTTATGTTATGTTATATGATATTATACATGCACAGCTCCTATGCATGAGAAGTATTTCTTTGCATGGCAGATTTACTCTATAGTACTCCAAGAATTGTTATAGAAAGACTTTTATATTATGTTATATTATATTATTTGCACGAGGTGCATTTAAGGTGTAAGATCTCCTATTATTGGAGGGGGATGGGAGCAGGTAGAACTTGGGACAACGGAGTCAGCACAACACAGAGAAGAATTAGATCCTGAAGGCTGTCCGGATGAAGCAGCAAGATTTACCCATATATACTATAAAACACTGATCGTGCCTTTAGCATATAAAAGGCACTTATTGATTGAGGGTTTGGACAAGTGGAACCGAACATTTCAGAGGGTTGAATTATAATTTATTTGGAACTATTAGGACGGTTTTTATTGCTGACAACTTACAAAGACTTTTCTAATTATACATCATCCTGTTTATTGTAATTCAGACATATGGCAATTAGGCATAATATTTAAAGATATAGAGGTTTTACCCTCGAAACGCGTCAGTGGTGACTGTGACACTCTCCAGGACCCTCCTTTTCTCCGGTCGTGAGATCAGTGTGTTCGTTGGCGGTTTTTACCATCCACACTTCCCGGGACTGTGACGCTGCACTGGACTCCTATGCTCTCGCCTCCTCGTTCTCCATATAAGCATATAAAGAATATCTTCATACATCATCTCTTCAACTTTGGAAGACTCTAATTTGAAGGACTTTTCAACCCCTTCTTTTATTGTCACACCAGCCTCCATATCATTTTGTTTTATTAGATTGAACTATATGGTTTTAATATAGTTAACATTTATGTTTAGATTGTTAGCGCAACTAAGAGAATCTGATTTATCACATTATTCACTGTTCCTGCACGGAGGTTTGTAGGACCTCTGTTCAGAGTCACTTTTGGTTACTGCTTTTAGAGTTAGTGCAGTGGACATCTTATATTTATATTTGTGTATAATATCTAAGAGGAGCTATAGCATTAGATAGCTACAAACACACATTGCTACTTTATACAAAATCCCCCCACTTTAAGCACCCAATAAAAAACAACCTCTAATACATCTATTAAAATAAAAGGGAGGCAGAGATTTTAATTGGGGATCGGTCATCTTTAAAATAGTGCAGCAAAGCCCGGTATTCCTATTAAGGGAACCACAGTTCTATTAACCTTTGATACATGTATGCTTGCCCAGGAGATCATATACAGCTTAGCACCTAGCAGCACACCGAGCGCAGGGAAACATACCATAGAGCTTGGAGATGTTTTATAAGATGCGGCCGTTCTTTACGGTTGTGAGACAGATGGCGGTGTATGATGCATTTGACGCCATCATACAAGGTGGAAGCGTTTTACACACTAAAAATGGCAACAATTACATTCCAAGAGCGCATTCCAGCTCGTTATCGTCCATTTTATCCAACGGCATGGGTTAAAAGCCATCATCCGATGAGTGAAACGTGCAGGGAAGACGTCATGGATGTGAGAGATGTACGTTCACGGGGGCGAACATTCAAGGAAGGCTGAACATTGTGCGAGAATGCACCGGAGCAGCGACGACCTGCACCAGCCGATCTCACAACACGATCGCAGGAAGGGAAGAAGTGGTTCTGCAGGACAGCCGATCGAGCGAGGAAGAGATCACTTCCAAACTCAGCATGTCCAATGGGTTTCACGAGTGCTGACTGAGGAACACCAGGCTCGGCGCACGCATATGAGCCAGGCGACTTCCAAGCATGATGACAACACACAAGTGTCACCATGGACGAGGCATGGATGCCGTTTCTCAATCCTGAAACAAAACAGCAGTGGACGCGATGGAAGCAGTGACCGCCACCGCCAAACACATTTCAGGCTACTGCCAGTGCCAAGATGGTGGCCATGTTTTGTGACAGTGAGGGTCTCAATCTCACCCATTGTATCTCCAAGGGTACGACAGTGACCGCTGTGTCCTACCAAGAAGATCTGGAGGAGAAGCTCCTCCTCCCAGCATTGCGGAGTCCGCGCCCGTGTTCTTCCATCACGGCAATGCTCCTGCTCATCAGACAGTCCGCCGTCATTCCTCGTGTTCCCTACTCACCTGAGCCTGGACCAAGAGATTTGTGGCTGAAATACACTCTCCGTGGCCACACGTGTTCCAGTCACATGGTCTTTACATCAGAGATTTTCCAGTGGTCCCAACATACCCCCAAAAAAGCCTTCACAGCGGCCAGGCAGCGGCGTGGGAAAAAACGTATTAGAAGAGGGAGACGATGGCGCGCAGTGATGGCGGTTTCAGCGTCCTGGTGTTGGGGCTTTATCAGGACACAATAGACCTTAAAACGTGAATGCTCCACGTAGTGTTACTATCACATATCCACGTATTCCACGCCAGAGGTCGGGGGTCGCAATAACTGGTTTCTGTATAGGGCTAAACAGATGTTTCTCATGTTAACAAGTCCTATGTTTGCCAATGGTGCGTAGACACAAGAAGTGTGGGTCCCCTTAGGGCCGCTCTGAACTGGCTGGGATATCGATTGATTAAGCCTTGATGAGCCATAACAATCAATCCCCGGTGCTCAGAGCGGTAAGCAACCCCATTCCCTAACCCTAAGTCACCCCCCCATAGCCTAATCCTAAGTCACCTTCCCGCAGCCTAACCTTATGTCTTCCCCCCGTAGCCTAACCCAAAGTCACCCCCCCTTAGCCTAACCCTAATCCCCCGTAGCCTAACCCTAAGTCACCCCCCTGCAGCCTAACCCTAAGTCACCCACCCGCAGCCTAACCTTATGTCTACCCACCCTCTGCAGCCTAACCCTAAGTCTCCCCACCTACAGCCTAACATTACGCTCCCCCCCTGCAGCCTAACCCTAAATCCTCCCCCAGTTTAACCCTAAGTCCCCGGAGAGGGTTGAATGAATGGTAATCACATACTCACCCATTCATAAACAGAATTCTGTGCTGTATCACATTGGAAATAAGGACAAGTAATGAAAAGCAACATTCGGCTTCCCTATTTGGCAATGTGAAACATCGCAGTAGGGACTCGCAGCGATACACAAGGGACTGAATCCAGAGTCCTGGTCGCAGCGCCATCCGAAATCCGATGCCAGATCACCGCGGGATCCTCGACAACCCTCTCATACGAGGGACTTCCAATAGCAGGACCCTGCCTTCATATTCCTGCGTCCTCCCCCCTTAATAGTAGCAAGAGCCTGAATAGTGCACAAGGGCGTAACTGGGCCTCACCCATCTTGTGCATGTGACACGCACATCTCGCCCCTAACCGGAAAACTTTCCATTACAAAAGTCTGGATCTGGATGGTAACATGACTAAGAGGGAACGCCTAGACCGTCACATGACTAAGAGGGAAAGCCTAGACCGTCACATCCCGCAGCCTAACCCTAAATACTCCCCCAGCTTAACCCTAAGTCCCCGGAGAGGGTTGAATGAATGCTGATCACATACTCACCCATTCATAAACAGAATTCTGCGCTGTATCACACTGGAAATAAGGACAAGTAATGAAAAGCAACATTCCGCTGTCCCTATTTGGCAATGTGAAACATCGCAGTAGGGACTCGCAGCGATACACAAGGGACTGAATCCAGAGTCCTGGTCGCAGCGCCATCCGAAATCCGATGCCAGATCACCGCGGGATCCTCGACAACCCTCTCATACGAGGGACTTCCAATAGCAGGACCCTGCCTTCATATTCCTGCGTCCTCCCCCCTTAATAGTAGCAAGAGCCTGAATAGTGCACAAGGGCGTAACTGGGCCTCCCCCATCTTGTGCATGTGACATGCACATCTCGCCCCTGTCCGGAAAACTTTCCATTACAAAAGT
Source organism: Limnodynastes dumerilii (assembly GCA_011038615.1). Taxonomy (NCBI): domain Eukaryota; kingdom Metazoa; phylum Chordata; class Amphibia; order Anura; family Limnodynastidae; genus Limnodynastes; species Limnodynastes dumerilii. Next base: position 16,211 of record WWET01008060.1, on the reverse strand, counting down.
CTGGATCTGGATGGTAACATGCGCTTATTATCCCCCGGATCTGCTCCATAGACAGGATCCGGATTTCTGATTCTCATGGAAAAAAATCAGATAGATCTAGAAATGCCAGCCATCACCCGATTGGTGCGTTCACCTTCTAACCACTCCCACAAACACAGACGGTCCACAATCAGGGGCCACAGTAAGGTTTCCACCCTAACTGCAGGGAAGTTCCCGGATGTACGAAATCTGATTGTTACACTTATACCGTCACATGACTAAGAGGGAACGCCTAGACTGTCACATGAATAAGAGGGAACGCCTAGACCGTCACATCACTAAGAGGGAACGCCTAGACTGTCACATGACTAAGAGGGAACGCCTAGACCGTCACATGACTAAGAGGGAATGCCTAGACTGTCACATGACTAAGAGGGAACGCCTAGACCGTCACATCACTAAGAGGGAACGCCTAGACTGTCACATGACTAAGAGGGAACGCCTAGACCGTCACATGACTAAGAGGGAATGCCTAGACCGTCACATGACTAAGAGGGAACGCCTATACCGTCATATGACTAAGAAGGAACGCCTAGACCGTCACATGACTAAGAGGGAACGCCTAGACAGTCACATGACTAAGAGTCGTAACTTACACCTCTGTAATATACAGGTAACGTACACCTCTGTAATATACAGGTAACGTACACCTCTTTAATATACAGGTAGCGTACACCTCTGTAATATGCAGGTAACTTACACCTCTATAATATACAGGTGACGTACTCCTCTGTAATATACAGGTAACTTACACCTCTATAATATACAGGTAACAGACACCTCTGTAATATACAGGTAACTGACACCTCTGTAATATACAGGTAACTGACACCTCTATAATATACAGGTAACAGACACCTCTGTAATATACAGGTAACTGACAACTCTGTAATATACAGGTAACTGACACCTCTGTAATATACAGGTAACTGACACCCCTGTAATATACAGGTAACTGACACCTCTGTAATATACAGGTAACTTACATCCCTGTAATATACAGGTAACAGACACCTCTGTAATATACAGGTAACAGACACCCCTGTAATATACAGGTAACGGACACCTCTGTAATATACAGGTAATAGACACCCCTGTAATATACAGGTGACTGTAACGTTACTGCTATGGTTTGGCCTCTTTACTTGCTTTCTCTTTCCTTGAGTCTCAGTTACATAGTTTGAGGCGTCTTTTCATGCTGATAGTGTATGTTGTTGCTGAGGAGTTACAGGCGTCACTGAGGTCTTGTCTTGCAGCTTGTAATCACATATTTCCATCATTCCTCTGCTTTTCCTGCATGAACTTTTTGCTCTTTGAACATTTTTGGGATTTTAATGTTGTATTTACTGCACATTACTCGCACTTTATTTTACAGCGCCCGATATTGGACCGGCTCCAGAATGAATCACGTTGGCCGCCTCACACGTGATGGGTCAGCTTTTGTGAGCGCACTGCGGCAAAGGTTATGCATCGGAAAGCAATGGCGCACATTCCAGTATCCGCATTGTAGGCGGGGGGGTGCATTGAAGGGTACTGTATGGGCTGGGGGGATGGGCACATCGGTCAGCTAAACCCCGCCTTGAGGGGGAGCATTATGGGAGCACGCAAGCCTCTTACAGTAACATAGTTTGAGGCGTCATTTCATGCTGATAGTTTATGTTGTTGCTGAGGAGTTACAGGCGTCACAGAGGTCTTGTCTTGTGGAGGTGAGGCCTTGTATTGCAGCTTGTAATCACATATTTCCACCATTCCTCTGCTTTTCCTTCATGAACTTTTTGCTCTTTGAACATTTTTGGACTTGATTTTTGGGATTTTAATGTTGTATTTACTGCACATTACTCGCACTTTATTTTATTGGACCAGCTCCAGAATGAATCACGTCGGCCGCCTCACGCGTCATAGGTCAGCTTTTGTGAGCGCACTGCGGCAAAGGTTATGCATCGGAAAGCAATGGCGCACATTCCAGTATCCGCATTGTAGGCGGGGGGGTGCATTGAAGGGTACTGTATGGGCTGGGGGGATGGGCACATCAGTCAGCTAAGCCCCGCCTTGAGGGGGAGCATTATGGGAGCACGCAAGCCTCTTATGTGTAGACTTTAGTGTGGGCGTAAATGGCGTCTGGATCCTACCATTGGGCCAGATCCAGAGATCCTACGTTTCCATTACGGTTCATCGCGTAGCGTATTTTCTACGCACTCCCCTCGCTTGTACGCACTTTGCCCATTTTACGCTTGCCAAACCTTAACTTTTCAAAGCATAAATACCGATGTACGTAAAGGCTTCACGTACATAACTAAGCCCATACTGTGCCATATAAATGCCTCACCCCGGCAGAGTCTGGACGGCACTAAGGAAGGGGGGAAATAATAAGGAACATGAGGGTATAATCCCGGGATCCACAGAGCATCTATTACAGTCACATGGATAATAACACAGAGCGTTTCGCTTAGAGACATCTCTGAGCGTACATTGTGTCAGCTGCGACCGGACAGGTTTGAGGACCCGGGGGGGAAATACTTATTACCCTGGAAGTTTGGTGAATGTGCTGAGACTTGTGTGTATGATGCAGCCAGCTCAGCAGAAGCTTCATCCGGTGGAGAAGGACAAGATAAAGCTGTGTCACCTCACCCTGTGTCAGCTCCATACCCAGGACAGGGGGTAAGAGGGGGCAGAGGGGTCTCATCTGCCTAATACACAGTGCAGCCATTATGATCGTCACTGGTAGAGGACGCGATATTCACCACATACCGGGGCGCATATAAAACCTTCACTGTGTTTATTATTCATCTTCTCATCACAGAAATGTGCAACAAAAATGTTTTATCAAATATCTGAAACCGTTTAGTCGGGTGTGAAAAAATGCTGCAGAATAACAATTCTCACACACATAGAGGTGTAAAGAGTTTCTTTTACCAAGTCACAAAATGCAAAGTGACCGAACAGAAGAGAGATGAAGCCGATATTTGGTGAGACCGCTCTCTGCCTTCAAAACAGCGCCATTCTGCTAGACACGCTGCACGCGGTCAGGGGTATTGTAGCATTATGGTCAGTACGGGCAGTATTCACACCTAAGAAGCTTCTGAGGTGCGTATATTAAGTAAATGGGTGGAATCGGTAAGAACGACCCTAAAAGTGTAAAAAGCAACCCCAACCCTTCCCCTAATTCTGACCCTAACCCTTCCCTTCCATTACCCTAACCCTCCCTTCCCTGCAGCCTGACCCTAACCCTCCCTTCCCCACAGCCTGACCCTAAGTCTCGATTCCCCACAGCCTGACCCTAACCCTCCCTTCCCCACAGCCTGACCCTAAGTCTCGATTCCCCGCAGCCTGACCCTAACAGTGTAACCCTTGAGAGGTCACTCACCTTTCCGGAGGTCTGCAGTCTACGTACCAATTAGGAAGGTAGATTGCCTCTGTGCGGTCTTCACAGACACTCCGCACGGTAAGATAAGGTAGCGCTATGGTACTCGTGCCTTAAGGTACCTAAACCATAGGGCAGGTCATACACCATGTAAAGACTGAGCCCAGCAACAAGACACAAGGTGGTTATACTGCATCCGCCAGGTCTCTCCCAGCAAAGATCTCAGAACAGACTGAGGGGGTTCAGGGTGTCAGAGCTCCATTGAAGAAGTACAAAGAACCGGGCAACGCAGAGCAGAGCCATCAGCTGAGAGCTGGTAGAGACCAGAGGGGCCCAGATACATCCATCTACTGGTCAGAGAAGTGTGGCCTGAAGTGCTCTTCATGGGAGAATAAAGCCATTCCTACAACATGGAAACAAGGTCAAATGACTCAACTATGCCCGAAATCATAGGAACTGGGGCAGAAAAATGGACGGATGAGTCAGAATGTGACATTTATCTGACAGAGGGCACTTTGCTGGCTGAAGGGCTGGAGAGCGGGGCAATAATGAGGGTCTGCAGGTAACACTGAAGCTTGGTGGAGGCTTCTTCCTAGCTGAGCAAATCCTTGGAAGCCCCAGCAAAGGGAGCAGAGGATTAGGTTCTCTATGCTGAGAAATACTTACCCATCATGCAATGCCATCAGGGAGCCATCTGATTGGCTGCAAGTTTATTCTGCCTCAGGACAATTCATTAAGAACTATCATAAGAAGGAAACTACAAACGGACATTACCTCCGCCCCAACCCCACCTCTCCC
>WWET01008059.1:3268-18678 GCA_011038615.1 Limnodynastes dumerilii | reverse complement strand
GCCTTCCGGGCCTCACGCCTCGCTTTCACCACAACGTCCCCCGGGACGTCATGACGCTGCAAATCCCGCTCGCTGGTCCATAACCATGGAGACACGGATGAGGTTTCCATGCCAACCGCTGGAGAGTTGCCTGATCGCTGCCTGAGACTTCTGACAGGATGTGAGGTACACGATGCAGGAGAGAGAGTGAGGGAGTGAGAGAGTGAGTGAGAGAGTGAGTGAGTGAGTGAGTGAGGGAGTGAGTGAGGGAGGGAGTGAGGGAGTGAGTGAGGGAGGGAGTGAGTGAGTGAGTGAGGGAGTGAGTGAGGGAGGGAGTGAGGCTGACTAAGAGGAAACACCTCTACTGTACACTGACTAAGAGGAAACACCTCTACTGTACACTGACTAAGAGGAAACACCTCTACTGTACACTGACTAAGAGGAAACACCTCTACTGTACACTGACTAAGAGGAAACACCTCTACTGTACACTGACTAAGAGGAAACACCTCTACTGTACACTGACTAAGAGGAAACACCTCTACTGTACACTGACTAAGAGGAAACACCTCTACTGTACACTGACTAAGAGGAAACACCTCTACTGTACACTGACTAAGAGGAAACACCTCTACTGTACACTGACTAAGAGGAAACACCTCTACTGTACACTGACTAAGAGGAAACACCTCTACTGTACACTGACTAAGAGGAAACACCTCTACTGTACACTGACTAAGAGGAAACACCTCTACTGTACACTGACTAAGAGGAAACACCTCTACTGTACACTGACTAAGAGGAAACACCTCTACTGTACACTGACTAAGAGGAAACACCTCTACTGTACACTGACTAAGAGGAAACACCTCTACTGTACACTGACTAAGAGGAAACACCTCTACTGTACACTGACTAAGAGGAAACACCTCTACTGTACACTGACTAAGAGGAAACACCTCTACTGTACACTGACTAAGAGGAAACACCTCTACTGTACACTGACTAAGAGGAAACACCTCTACTGTACACTGACTAAGAGGAAACACCTCTACTGTACACTGACTAAGAGGAAACACCTCTACTGTACACTGACTAAGAGGAAACACCTCTACTGTACACTGACTAAGAGGAAACACCTCTACTGTACACTGACTAAGAGGAAACACCTCTACTGTACACTGACTAAGAGGAAACACCTCTACTGTACACTGACTAAGAGGAAACACCTCTACTGTACACTGACTAAGAGGAAACACCTCTACTGTACACTGACTAAGAGGAAACACCTCTACTGTACACTGACTAAGAGGAAACACCTCTACTGTACACTGACTAAGAGGAAACACCTCTACTGTACACTGACTAAGAGGAAACACCTCTACTGTACACTGACTAAGAGGAAACACCTCTACTGTACACTGACTAAGAGGAAACACCTCTACTGTACACTGACTAAGAGGAAACACCTCTACTGTACACTGACTAAGAGGAAACACCTCTACTGTACACTGACTAAGAGGAAACACCTCTACTGTACACTGACTAAGAGGAAACACCTCTACTGTACACTGACTAAGAGGAAACACCTCTACTGTACACTGACTAAGAGGAAACACCTCTACTGTACACTGACTAAGAGGAAACACCTCTACTGTACACTGACTAAGAGGAAACACCTCTACTGTACACTGACTAAGAGGAAACACCTCTACTGTACACTGACTAAGAGGAAACACCTCTACTGTACACTGACTAAGAGGAAACACCTCTACTGTACACTGACTAAGAGGAAACACCTCTACTGTACACTGACTAAGAGGAAACACCTCTACTGTACACTGACTAAGAGGAAACACCTCTACTGTACACTGACTAAGAGGAAACACCTCTACTGTACACTGACTAAGAGGAAACACCTCTACTGTACACTGACTAAGAGGAAACACCTCTACTGTACACTGACTAAGAGGAAACACCTACACTGTACACTGACTAAGAGGAAACACCTCTACTGTACACTGACTAAGAGGAGACACCTCTACTGTACACTGACTAAGAGGAAACACCTCTACTGTACACTGACTAAGAGGAAACACCTCTACTATACACTGACTAAGAGGAAACACCTCTACTGTACACTGACTAAGAGGAAACACCTCAGCTCCGCCTCTCTGTCGTAAGTGTCATTGCTCTTAAATGTGTGCATGGAGAAAAATGTGTTCTGATTGGTTAGCACCATTGGCAGGGCCAGGGGAAGGTGCCTAGATTCCAAGTTGAGTTGACAGCTTAGCACTCTGGCTCCTTGTAACATGGAATTTTGTTGGCACCGGTGTCAGATATCAGGTTGCAAGACACTGATTGGACTTACAAAACTCATTTATTCCCCCTAAATAGGAGCTAAATATAACCTTAGTGGAGGTGATGCCTGATTTACTTATTCCAGGAACACAGCACCGTGCCAGTCATGGAGCTCTAAGTGTTCCCTGCCCACAGCAGCCTGACTCGTTACCCATTTCATAATTGGCATCGTGGAGCCACATCAAGAATCTCTCCACAATTAATTGCAGGAAACAACAGCTGCAAAACGCTGTAAAATGACCCATTTTCCACATGAAACACTTGTTCTTCTTACACATCTGTTCCTGGAATCTGCGCTGCTCAAAGGATTGGTGGATCACATCCAGACTTCTCACTCAGGGCAGCTTGGTGGCTCAGTGAGTAGTACTTGTGTCTCACAGCGCTGAGGTCATGAGTTCAATTCCTAGAGTTTGTATGTTCTCCCTGTGTCTGTGTGGGTTTCCTCCCATATGCCGAAGCACATGCTGGTGGGTTAATTGGTTGCTAACAAAATTAATCCTTGTGTATGGGGGGTGGAGGGTGATGGCTTTGGGGGAAGTTTGAGGAAGGGTGGTGGGTGGAAAGGGCCTACAAGTGGTTCTTATCTGCCTTCAAATTCTATGATATGTGTATTCTCTCCCATTCGCCTTGGCGGCTGCCAACCATCAGTCAGGGGCTAGCTTCAGTTTTTTAAAGTTAACAAAAAATCCATAAAGTACAAAAGTCTCAAAGTATCCAGAAGGAGGAAATGTAACCTAAGAGGCCCACTTTAACCTAAAAGGGAACACCCACTGTGACCTGCCTGAGAGGGAACACCCACTTTAACCAGACAAAAGAAACACCCAGTGTAACCTTACTAAGAGGGAACACCCACTGTAACCCAACTATGAGGGAACACCCCCTGTAACCTGACTAAGAGGGAACACCCACTGTTACTTGACTGAGAGGGAACGCCCACTCTAACCTAAGAGGGAATGCCCAATATATAACCCAACTAAGTAGGAACACCCAACGTAACCTGACTAAGAGTTCAATGTAACCGACTATATGGGAATGCCCACTCTAACCTAAGAGGGAACACCCACTGTAACCTGACTAAGAAATGCCCAATGTAACGGTGGATGAGTGGAAAGAGTTCCCTGTATAAAATCTGGAGGGTGATGGCTTTGGGAGAAGTATGAGGAAGGGTTTGCTCACAGGAAGGGTGGTGGGTGGAAAGGGCCTACAAGTGGTTCTTATCTGCCTTCAAATTCTATGATATGTGTATTTGCTCCTATTCACCCTGGCAGGCTGCCAACCATCAGTCAGGGGCTAGCTTCAGTTATTAAAAAATCCATAAAGTACAAAAGTCTCAAAGTATCCAGAGGGAGGAAATGTAACCTAAGAGGCCCACTCTAACCTAAAAGGGAACACCCACTGTGACCTGCCTGAGAGGGAACGCCCACTCTAACCTAAGAGGGAACGCCCACTGTAATCCGACTAAGAGGGAACTCTCACTCTAACCTAAGAAGGGACACTCACTGTAACCTGACTAAGAGGGAACACCCACTTTAACCAGACAAGAGAAACACCCAGTGTAACCTTACTAAGAGGAAACACCCACTGTAACCCAACTAAGAGGGAACACCCCCTGTAACCTGACTAAGAGGGAACACCCACTGTTACCTGACTGAGAGGGAACGCCCACTCTAACCTAAGAGGGGACTAAGAGGGAATGCCCAATATAACCCAACTAAGTAGGAACACCCAACGTAACCTGACTAAGAGGGAACGCCCAATGTAACCGACTATATGGGAATGCCCACTCTAACCTAAGAGGGAACACCCACTGTAACCTGACTAAGAGGGAATGCCCAATGTAACCAACTAAGAGGGAACGCCTACTCTAACCTAACGCCTACTCTAACCCACTGTAACTTGACTAAGAGGGAATACCCACTGTAACCTGTCTGAGAGGGAACACCCATTGTAACCTGACTGAGAGGGAACGCCCACTGCCACTCCCACACAACCTACATTGCATCACCTCGTGGGACATGCAAAATGTTCTGCAGCCACTTTAGTGGTGTGGCTTTGCACCTGTCCGTCTTCTGGTCTGAGTATTAACGTTTCGTCTTAACACAAGCCGCTCTGTATGATGGGGAGATGAATCTGTCCTGAGGACTCTGATAAGATTTGGGGCTTCTCCCAGTAAATTTCAGGGGCTCCCTTTTGATCCCGGCTACAGCTGGCCTCCAGTAACCTGCCGGAGGCAGGGAGCATGGGTTTATCTTGGCCAGTAAGTGATTATGATATAATTGCTCGGTAGTTGCTGACACACGGACCATTGATGGCTCCTGAGCTGTACATATACCCGCTGCCAAGCCTGTTGTGCCAGAGGTGAATCACCGCTCAGACATCTGTCTTGGTATGCTGCGGTCTATTCCCAGTCTGACAGGCCAGAGAAAGGGTTTGTCCCGTCATTGAAAACACATGTTCTGGGCCTGTCAGGCTCCTGTTGTTCTCCTCGGCTGATGGTTTCATGTGGTTTGGCAGATCATGGCCGCTGTGTTTCTGATATGTAATACACATTATGTCTGCTCGTTCTCTAATTGTTCTGAGATTGAGGCTGATGGAGTTTGATCCGGACTCCGGGAAGACTTTAGGAAGGCAGATCATGGACTCTTGTTTACGCACCTCTTTGTTGCCCTTATCTTCACTGCGAGCCTGGCAGCTTCATTCACCGTATTTACCAATACTCACCCCTCCTGCGATACCCCGCCATGGTCTGCACAGTGACTCCATGGAGGGACTTTGAAAATTTCAAGTCCCGGCATAAAAACACTGGACATGTGCATTCCGCGACCTGGAAATCGGGAGTCAGGTAAGTTTTACTTTTTTCTTTATTTCTTTACTATTATTAATATTATAAATGTATCAATTTTTTTATTTATTTATAATTATTACTATTATTTATTTAACAGCCAATACAGGTAGGTATAAATAACAACAGACACCCCCACAACACAGGGCAAAGGTGCAGAGACACAAGCCTAATAGGGGTGCAGAGAGCCGGGCACGAACAGAAACATGCAGCGAGGAATAGCCACAAGCAGCTATCCCTGGACTGGACAGAATATCACCGGCATCCTCGCGGAGGAACACCGGGGATTTAACAGAGGCGCTGCACATGCGCCGGCCGGCCTGTGGAACGCACGCTGCGTTCCACAGAGCCAAAGCGGAAAAATCGTTACACGCCGGCTGCCGGCGTGTAACAAGAGCACAGTGAGAGGTTGAGAGAGGGCCACCAGGTGGGGATAGGGTAAAAAGGTAGCATAGGGGGACTAGAGGGTAAAAAAGTATGGGGGAGTGGTGGAGGAGGGAATAACACTAGGATGGAGGGTCCTGTTCATGTGAACAAACACACTAAGTGTGATAAACTTACAGAAGACATAAGGATGGGGAAGTGGACTGCTGGTGTGAGCAGAGGAAAGGAAGTGGACCGATGGTGTGAGTGGAGGAGAGGGGGAAGGAAGGAAACAAAGGACATATGTAGGATGCAGTGAGGATGTTAAGTGAAGGAGGGGTACAGGCTAAACTGAACAGGTACGTTTTGAGTGAGCACTTGAAGACCTGCAATGTGGGGGAGAGTCTGACTGAAGAAGGGAGGTAATTCCAGTGCAGAGGTGCAGCACGGGTGAAGTCCTGGATATGGGCGTGAGATGTGGTGATCAGTAAGGAGGTCAGAGGGTGCTGGTTAGCACAATGGAGAGGGCAGGAAGGGGTGTGCATGTTGATGAGGGAAGAGAGGTAGGGAGCAGTAGATGAGGAGATGGCCTTAAAGATGAGGGTTAAAAAGAGGTCTGAAGTGGACAGGAAGCCAATGGAGGGTTTGACATAAAGGAGAGGCCGAGGTAGAGTGGCGTGAGAGGAAAATGAGCCATAAAGCAACATTCAGTATAGATTGAAGGGGGGCAAGACAGGTGAGCGGGAGACCTATGAGGAGAAGGTTACAGTAGTCAAGGCGTGATATGACTAGAGAGCGGATGAGAGTTTTAGTAGCTTCATTCGTGAGAAAGGGATGGATGCGTGCAATGTTGTATAGGTGGAAATGAGAAGAATAAGAGAAGGAACGGATGTGTGGTATAAAGAAAAGTGAGGAGTTTTTTGAGAATGGGAGAGACAAGGGCATACTTAAAAGAGGAAGGGAAGTTATCAGATGAGAGGGAAAAGTTGAAAAGGTGGGCTAGATGGGAGCAGGCAGTGGGAGAGAGGTGTTTGAGAAGGTGTGAGGGAATAGTGTCCACATGGCAGGTTGAAGGTGGTATGGATATTATTAGGGAGTGAATTTCAACACTTGTCGTAGGATAGAAAGAAGAAGAAAACTCATGACGGTTGCATAAAAGGGGGTGTGGAGAGTTGGGGAGGGATAAAGGAAGCAGGGTGGAGGAGATGTCATTTCTGATAGAGATAATTTTGGATGAGAAGTAGGAGGCAAAGTTGGAAGCAGAGATAGAGGGTAGGATGTTAGGTGGGGGTGGGGTGAGGAGAGTGTTAAAGGTGGCAAAGAGGCGACAGGGGTGGATGCTTGGGAGATGATGAGAGATTTGAAGAAAATTTCCATGGTTTGGGCAAGGGCAAAGCTGTAAGAGCAACTTAGAGGATGAACTTAAAGTGGAGGAAGTCAGCAAGGGAGTGATATTTGCGCCAGAGGCACTCTGCAGTACGGGAGCATTGTTTAAGGAAGTGTGTGTCCTGAGAGTGTCTTGGCTGGGGCTTAGAGTGGCGAAGGGAGATGGAGGAAGGGGGACAGCCTGAGTCAAGATCAGAGGAGAGGGTGGTATTGTAAAGGGAGTCAGCTTGGTTAGGGTAGAAAAAAACCTAACTAATCCATCCAACAACATTGCTAGCACTTTACAATGAAAGTACTGAATTATGTCATTACAAGTTTACTGCCATATTTGCACACATTGTAAAAAAGTATTAATATATTTTATTTTAATAAATTCAAATAATTAATCCACTTTACTTTGAGACATAACATAACATATATTAGTCTCAATGTCAACTACAGGATACGAACACACTTAAGCATTGTAAGACTGCTTGTGGGCATGGCAAATTGCATACAGAAAGATATTGTATGCACCCACTCAAAGTACACACATGTGTAGCACATTTTCAGTTCATAATATGTAGTCACGTCTGCCAGCATGCCTTTGAATTTCCCTACTCACCTGAACCAGGAAATCTGGCTGTCTTCTGCGCAGGTCAGACCAGCGGTTCTGCAGCTGGTCAGACCTATGCTCAATGTTTATATGGCGCCTGATGCGCCTTTGCACACCTAAATACACATCCCTAATTTGGCCATTAGTGTACCTCTCGCCAGGGACTATGGTGTCCGTGGCCTCCACCAGGTACCGAAGTTCCCTGGTGGAGAAGTTACTCACACGAGACATAGTGCAATTATGACAGTTAAAATGGCGCCTGATTGAAATATACGCTGAACACATGCGATTGGCTAAGCAGTAGTCCCGCGTCCACTGAGCACACACATTATGAAATGCTACATGATAGGCTTACTTTCATATGAAACGATTGTTATTGGTTAGCAAGACACTCAATCACATTGCATTGGCAAAATGAATTTTAACCTTTCAATGACACATTAAGTTTGTAAGTTGCACTTACACCTTTTTTAGGTGCAAGTGTACACCAGACCAATGACATGTTTAAATGCAAGGGAAGGCAAATAAAAATTTGCAAAGCAGAATTACAAGTAACATGTGCATTATTTTAGCTCAGCTTTGAATTTACTTTTTATACATAAAGCTATGCAATATTTTAGATGTATGCGCAAAAGTAAGCTATTTTTCATGCATGCTAATGATAATAAATGTTTTTCCAACACTATCATTATTACATTCATTGAGCTGTAATCTTGCACCTATTTTGCCCTTACTCCCAAACTCTGTATAACACCCTAAACATTTATTACAATTAACAACACCTGAGCGCACTAATTAATAAGGCTAACAAAAACATAATGTATGCTTATAATAATAATTTTGGGGGGTGTATGAGCCTTCTCACCAGGGTTGTGTTAATAATCACTAAATAAATATGGCCCAAACCATGTGGTTTTTCCAAAATGGCACCCAAAGACAAGAAAAGGAATAGACATTTTACAAGTCAAGAGGTTAATTTTTGATTTTTGATCCAGATTTCAGAAGTCAACACTTCACTGATGCTCTCTATGTGTTTTCTACCCTCAAGAAGAACCAAGGAACATGTATATTGTTAAAAAAAAAAAGGTAAGACAATTTTTAAATATTTATGACTGTTATGAACATATTAATGTATTTTAATGTCCTTCATATTTATGAAAAGTCAAATATATTATCATTAATAGTTCATTATTATTATTGAAAAGTAGCTTATAATAAATATATAGTAGGTTATTCATATATCTATGTGTAACATTGTCATGTGTGTGGGGCTCCAGTCCGAATGGCTGATTTTCGAATCGGCCATTCCTCCCCAGCCAGTTACGAATTAGCCTCGATGAGGCATAGCAATCGATCCACGGAGCTCCGAAAGCTCCCTTCAGCTAAATTTTAAGTAAAAATAGTCCCTTCCCTAATTATAACCCTAACCCTCCCCTCTCACTACCCTAACCCTAACCCTCCTTTTCTGGCAGCCTGACCCTAACCCACCCTCCCCTGTAGCCTGACCCTAACCCTCCCTCCCCTGCAGCCTGACCCTAACCCTAACCCGCACAGATAGGTTACTCACCTGTTCCTGGTCCAGCGAGCAGTGGCGGAGGAATATCGCAGACAGCGGAAGGACAAAGGTAATTGCGAAAGTGAATGGGTAAAGTATGCCGAACGGCATACTCACCCATTCACTAAACAAAAGGTGAAAACGGTAAGTATTCGAAAATGGGACGTTCAAAAATTAACTTTTTGGAAGTCCCATTTTTGGCAATTACACTCTTGTAGCAGAGAGTGTAACCGCATTGTCATGCATGTTATTTTTTGGACACATTGCATGTGTACTAAATAGTACTTTACATGACAATTTCTAGTTAAATGGACAAAATTTTAAATGAGACAGTGGGTGATAATTGACAATAATGCAAACCTAGAAAAAGCCCAGAAAGGTGTTGCATGAGGAGCTGGGGCTATAACACTTGAGTTATAAGAGGAGGACATGTGTATTATTATTTTTTTTTCATTACACTAATTCTCAACATGGTGGGGTGGGGGGTTATGTTATAGAAATATAAATCTTTAATCCACTACACCCAACAACACATATAATTTCTTCTAAACTTAGAAACAATATTAAGAAATAAGTTAATATGTTACATATATTTTACCTCTTAAGTTAATATTTTATTTGGATATGGAACATAAAACAACCAATACAATTACTGTAATATTAACATCTAAGATTTGATAGAACATATACATTTAAGTTAAAGTTACAGTTGTAAAATACATGATGGTTTAATTATAATTAAAAAACAACAAAACGATTGAATCGCACAGATGTCAAATTGGAATAAAGAGGGCTACATTCATATCAATAAATATATATACCAATGTATATTACCCCCTTGGTATTTAAATCATTTGCATCATTTTAAAATCTATGTCAACTTTTTTATTACCAAGAAAAACAACACGCTTTGAGAAAGCAACCTGATGCGAAACATGCATTGGTGGTAAGGAGGGAGTCAGGGTGCACACCGGCAACCTCAATCATTTGTCATACTCATAACATCCATGTCATTTGTTTAATTATTTACCTTACATATTAGTGATTTACTTGGGCACTTTAGAACAGAGCAGGGACAGATACACTCCCCAAGTGGGGGCGAAGTTCCGTCGTGAGGCAGCAGGCACCGTGATAGGGTTTAATTGTCTCATACCTAGATAGGGAGCTACACATATATACACCTCATGTTTTGGCCTGTCCCCCCTTCTTCTGATCCCATTTGTGAATAAAAAGTTTCTATTAGATAATAATCTATTTTGCCCCACTATTTGTAGATATGAAGATCTATTGCACAACATGGAATATAAAGTATTGCTTCTTTTGATTGTTTCATTGTGAAAAGGTATATGGTATGATCAGTATATTCACTTAATATTTCGCTACTTGTCCTTCATGTAATTATTTTAAATTGATTTAATTAAAAGTTATGTTTTTAAAAAATGTTACCTATCTCATGTCGTCCAGTGCAGATTTCAATTATTGAAATACACTGCTCAAAAAAATAACGGGAACACTAAAATAACACATCCTAGATCTGAATGAATGAAATATTCTTATTAAATACTTTGTTCTTTACATAGTTTAATGTGCTGACAACAAAATCACACAAAAATTATCAATGGAAATCAAATTTATTAACCCATGGAGGTCTGGATTTGGAGTAACCCTCAAAATTAAAGTGGTTCTGCAGGTGGTGACCATAGACCACTTCTCAGTTCCTATGCTTTCTGGCTGATGTTTTTGTCACTTTTGAATGCTTTTACTCTAGTGGTAGCATGAGACGGAGTCTACAACCCACACAAGTGGCTCAGGTAGTGCAGCTCATCCAGAATGGCACATCAATGCAGCTGTGGCAAGAAGGTTTGCTGTGTCTGTCAGTGTAGTGTCCAGAGCATGGAGGCGCTACCAGGAGACAGGCCAGTACATCAGGAAACGTGGAGGAGGCTGTAGGAGGGCAACAACCCAGCAACAGGACAGCTACCTCTGCCTTTGTGCAAGGAGGAACAGGAGGAGCACTGCCAGAGACCTGCAAAATGACCTCCAGCAGGCCACAAATGTGCATGTGTCTGCTGAAACGACTCCATGAGGGTGGAATAAGGGCCCGACGTCCACAGGTACGGGTTGCGCTTACAGCCCAACACCGTACAGGATATTTGGCGCCCTGTTTATCTTAACCAACTACACAAGACAATACAATAAGAGAGGATGGACGCATCTGCTGAAAGACACCATCAGGAGATGGAATGTCACAATAGGGCGTTGGAGCAGGTGTTGAATGATCTTGTGGGTGTTGTGCGATGTTTGGTTGAGTCTTCCAGAGTAAATTCTACTCCACCTCCAGCTACGGGTCCAAGTTCAAGCACCCATGAAAGTACACCTCAGCAGGCCACCAGGAGGAGGGGTTGTGCCCCTGCAAAAAGAGGGGGAAAGGAAAAAAAATAATATATTTTTGCAGTTACAAAAATTTACACAGTTTAACAATGTTTTCTAAATATTAATTACCTGTAAAAAGCTTTTTTGTTTGTTGATGACATACATGTAAGTTGACTTTTTCATTTGTACCATAAAATGCTTTTGGACATACATGGGTGTTTGTTTTTTCTTGTTTTTTTTCTATATATTTAGCATTTACTGTTATAAGAACAAAATGTTCTGAGAAAGCTAATATGAAACATAGACATGTAAAAAGTTTCTGTAAATTAATATCATGAACTGTTTGTGTGTATTGTTATAGAAAACGATTATGCATCCCATAACATGTATGTACAGAAAAGTAACATTTAATTGACATTAATTTTGTGACATGACTGACTATTCCAAAAAATAGTGTCATGAAGCATGATGGCCATATCAGAATAAATATAGTTTTTGCCAACATGTTTATTACAAACAAATATTAGAACATAAAAATAGATTAAGGCTTTAGCATAAATATAAATTAAACATATTGGTTTGTAACATATTTCAATAATCTTTTAAATTATTATTATTTTTTGAACATATGTGCAGTAAAATTCCTAATTACCTTAAAAGTACTTGTCCAATACATAATCTCAGAAGCTGCTTGTGGTCTATGAGGAAGACCTGGAGTTATGTTGCTCCCCTTCTAGTGCATAATTGGTGACATCACCATCAGCCAGAACTTCAAAACTTACCCCATTTCTCACCACGATGTTATGGAATATGCATCACAGAACAACTATATCACACACTATATCAGGTGCATACATTAGGGCTCCACCAGACCAGTCAAGACAACAAAATCTGCCTTTCAGCAGGCCTATAAATATTTAAACAACATGTCTGGTGGCCGTATGCATTTGGTTGAATGTAACATGGTGCTCTGTGCTTGGGTTCAAGATGAGAGTCAGAAGAAAATGCCTCAAAGGGTATATGCTGTCATTTAATTAACACAATATAATGGAAAGGGTTAGCACAACAATGCTATAATAATGTTTTGGGATAGTTAACTTCATAGGGAACATTAGTTACCTAAGAGCCAGACATCACCAGCACCTTGTGCATATAGATGTCTGCCTTATAACAAACAAGTCATGGGAACATCCTGAGAATTTGGCAACAACATCATGGATAAGGAGATTGATGTCACATATAACCTGGACATTGGTCAGGAGTGGAACTGAAACAAAGCTTGGCTT
Source organism: Limnodynastes dumerilii (assembly GCA_011038615.1). Lineage (NCBI taxonomy): Eukaryota > Metazoa > Chordata > Amphibia > Anura > Limnodynastidae > Limnodynastes > Limnodynastes dumerilii. Next base: position 5,938 of record WWET01008059.1, on the reverse strand, counting down.
GGATTGGACTAGGTGTCTTGAACTGAAACAGGGTTAGACTTGACCTGGGCTGGACCAGGTGGATTGAACTGGAACAGAATTAGACTTGACCTGGGCTGGACCAGGTGACATGAACTGGAACAGGATTAGACTTGACCTGGGCTGGACCAGGTGACTTGAACTGAAACAGGATTGACAGTCTGCAGACGGCTGAAGTTTTGAGGCTAGAGCAATACACTGCAGGCTGTTAAACAAGATACATACAAATATTTTCCAAAGAATAGGAAAGAAAGAAGCAACTCTTAATGGTGCACTCCCTAAATATGAAAGTCCTCTACACACTAATTACTGCAAAAATGAAAAACATTTTATTACATCACACAAATAGACACATAATTAAACAAGATAGACAGTCTGCAACAGCAGAGATCTTGAAGCTGGAGCAATACTCTGCAGGCCGCTGAACAAGATAGACAGTCTGTAATAGCAGAGGTCTTGAAACTAGAGCAATACTCTGCAGGCTGTTAAACAAAATAGACAGTCTGCAACAGCAGAGGTCTTGAAGCTGGAGCAATACTCTGCAGGCTGTTGAACAAGATAGACCAGGAGTGGCCAAGCTTGGGCCTCGTGAGCTACCAACGGTTCATGTTTTCCAGGTCTCCTCAGATAGTCAGAGGTGAGATAATCACTACTAACTGTAGATCTTTTTGAATTTATCAGTCAGTAATGAACACACCTGTGCTCCAACAAGGAGACCTGGAAGACATGGACCGTTGGTAGCTCACGAGGCCCGAGCTTGGCCACCCCTGAGATAGACTATTAGAGAGATTACTTTTACAAGATCTGGACTTGAAAAACATTTTGTCAGAACACCCCACTTTTCCCTATAGAATGGCTAAGAATATTAGGAATCAAGTAGTAAAGAGTGTGACATCCTCCAAAGACAAACGGATAAATCAAAAACAAAGTTTTTTATAGGTGTGGTATGTGCTTGATGTGCAAAAGTGTCAGGAATAACACAAGTAAAATTGACACCTTTGTAGCTAATGCCACAGGTAAAGAATCAAAAATCAAGGAATTTATGATGTGTGATTCTAGAAACTGTATATATTTAATTTAATGCACGTTCTTTACAGTATATTGGAAGAACAAAAAGGAAGCTGAAAGGAAGATGGGGAGAACACCTCTGAAATGTGAAAAAAGGTGTAATGTCACACCCATTGGGCCTGATCCAGAACTACGCTGCCCGGCGGTAATACGTAAGCGTAAGATCGGCTGAAAATCCGATCTGAGCATGCGCTGGCCAGATGTTGGCCGGCGTTACTACGGAAACGTAAGATCGGGCGTCCGTAGCATCACCGTAGTATCACCGTAGTAACGGCTGAGGGAGCGTCCCTTGCCGTTACTACGCACATGTTAGTGTAGGTGGGCGGGGGGAGGTAGTTTAATGAGGGAGGGAGGGGTTTTAGGTGATACGCTCCTGTGTGAGCATATTTTCCCTCGCTTTATTATTTATTTAACAATTATTCATTATTTATTATAGTGTTTCACTTGATAATTCTTTTTAGGGATGATTTCCACACTAGCACTTAACTTTAATATTCAATTTAAATTGCATACCCAAGGAGCACTAGGACCTGGAGATACATCTAAGGAGCACTAGGACCTAGAGAATGATACTTTATACAGTTTTAACAATTAGATTAATTAATAAAGTATATAACACACATTTTATTACAATTTCTCATTATTGTAAGATAATTCACAAAATGCTCCTTCACTACTCTAAATTTTTCTTGAACACAACTTTAAATTCATTTTAAACTGCATACCTGAGCACTAGGACCCAGAGGAAGATACTAGTCTCTATTTGCAACATACAGTTTTAATATCTACATAGAAGGAATAACCAAATTATTATAAATTAAGAATAGAACACACATTGTGAATTTTATTATATATTCGTTGTAAAATTATTTACATTTATATATTTTTTATTATTAGAAATTTGCTATAATCATACTTTGGTTTTAAGGAATGACTTTTAATGTCAACAATATATTTAATCAACTATTTTATTCAATGTATATATATATATATATGTGTGCAATAAGTTAATTTTGAATTTCTTAAGATGTCAGTTTAGGGGTTTAACTGTATAGACCAATCATGAATGGACAATTATGGCGCCAAAGACTTTATGAATCTGTGGATCCGACATTCACCTTGAGAATGGCTAAGGAGGTAGCTGAAACACGTTGGTGGTAAAAGGACTCTCTAGCTGCATCGAGGCATCCAGTACGGTACTGTTGTAAACTTAAGTGCATAAGTGCAAGCGTGCTGGCCGGAAGCCACAGTCGCATGGACCCCTGCTTTGTCAGAGGGAATTTATATAAACAGCCATTTTATATGAAATTTAAAAAAAAAAATACTTCATCTAAACAATTGACACATTCTTTGTATGGAGAGGAGTGCCAGATGTGGATACTCCCTATTGGTTACATTCCTTGTCTGATGCACAAAACTCAAGAAGTGTTATTGTAAGCATACTTACCATTTAACTCCTTGATATATAGTAACATAGAAACATAGAAACATAGAAAGTGACGGCAGATAAAAGCCACATGGCCCATCTAGTCTGCCCATTTATTTATTCAAAACTATACTGACCCTAGACCCTATTTACCCTCA
>WWET01008058.1:23351-33368 GCA_011038615.1 Limnodynastes dumerilii | reverse complement strand
AAAAAATACTGACAAAAGGGGGGGGGGGGGTGGATCCGTTTCTCTATTCCTAAGGTAAGCACTCTGAGTCAAATAAATTAAAATAATAAAACTTGCTGCCGATAGCCAAAAATACAAGGGAGAAGACAAAGTTATGGAGGTTCAATTAAACAAAAAAAGAGTGCAAGATTCTGTAGAAAAACCTCAAATCACTGCTTATGGGTGCATTCACCTACGTCTCATAATAATTAGTCATAAATAGTATACCAGAAAGAGCCATATAATATATAGCAGAGAGGGTAAAATATCAAATGTTTATTGGTATATATTAAGATATGTAATTAATAAAGTGCGAAAATATCCCATGCTTTCAAACACTGGAACAATAGTAGATGCAAGTAATAATAGAAAAATTCACAATAAATATTGTACCAGGGGTGATCAGAAAATAAATGGTCCAAAGAATGAAGTAATGCTCCCAAGAATAATAAACAGTACTAATCTATCCAATAAAGGCTATCCCTAACAGTATTAACACCCTCACGGGCGCGCTTCACCTTTCCAGATAGTATCTTACCCTTCCTGCACTAGAAAACGGCAACAGGAGCAGAGTCCAAGGACCGGTCACAGGAGCAGGGTCGGCAGGATTCTCGTGCACCAAAAGCGCCTGCCGGTATTAGTGTCCTCCAACGTGCGTTTCGCACATTGGCTTCAACGGGGAGAATGATTGACAGATGTGGGCAGGTTCTACGTGGTTTACGTATGTCTGCGGCCAATCGGCTGTGTAGAGGTTCAACACCTGAAGCATATTTATTAAAACAACACATGTCAGTTTACCAGAGAAGAGACAAAGCAATATGGATAGCAAAAAAAAGTCCACAGATATACTATATGTACTGGAAACTGAATGTTAAACATTAAGGGCCTGATTCACACTTAAGAACGCGATAGGTACCTAAATATACGCACCTAATATCAAGGCAACTCCCTCGGCACGCCCTCGGTTTTTAGGTTCTTATGTGACTTATGAGTGCCATAGGGCTCCCTTAACTGTAGGTTCACATTTGAATGCGTAGGGATAGTACTTAAGAACTTAACTGTATAACCGCACCTTCATTTGGTCATTTAAATGCCTCTCTCCACCCAAATCTGCCTAGGTACTTATTCGCAGAACGCCCCTTTTTGCGTATGTTACTACGAACCTGGAGATTTTAGGTGCGTAATGTATAAGGACGTAATTTGCATTCGTAAGTCCAACGTAAACAGCGTATAAAAGTTACTATGCATGCGCAGTGCATCCGTTCTTAAATATACGCACCTATAACTACGCAGATTCTTAAGTGTGAATCAGGCCCTAACTTATAAAAAAAAAATAAAAAATATGGTTACAATTTATTTTGGTAGTAACTTTAACTGACTAAATAAGAAGAAAAGGATATAAAGAAGATAGTTGTCATCTTTAGACGTTTCAGGTTTTTATTCAACTTCTTCAAACGATAACTATTCTATTCATCCACAACCACTGACATTCCGGTTGGAGACTATTGCATGTAAATATATTTTGTAAATATATCGTCATTCTGCTTATTAAAACAATATAAAACATTGCATAAAAGGAATTCAATAAGGTAAGCACTCTGAGTCAAGTAAAATAAAATTATAAAACTTGCTGCCAATAGCCAAAAATACAAGAGAGAAGACAAAGGACCGGATTCAGAGTTCCGAGCATGTGCGATGCGGAATCGCACATGCTCATTTGACTATGGGCTATTCAAGGATGCACTTCCGTGCATCCTATAGCCCACTCTGAATAGCACGTAAGGTGCTACTCAGAGTAGTATGCGGATAGGCAAGGCACATCCGACTTGTTAAAAAGTAGCCGCAGCCTATGTGTAAAAAAAAAAAAACAATAAACTCCCGGCCGACAGAGCATACAGCCGATAGTAGAACTACAGGCGCAAGCATGCCCATAAATGACAAGGCATGCTAGCGCTTGTAGAACTACTATCGGCAGCATGCCCTGTTACAAAAGCCTACACATGACCATTTAGTTAAAAAAAAAAATACAGTGCCCGCTTCCTAAAATTAAAAAACGCTTCACGTGCCCCCACAAAAATGAATAAAAGACATCGCGCAAGTGCCACATAAAAAATAAATAAATGCCACCAGTGCCCCAGAGTAAACAAACAATAATGCCACCAGTGCCCCAGAATAAATAAACAATAATGCCACCAGTGCCCCAGAATAAATAAATAATAATGCCACCAGTGCCCCAGAATAAACAAACAATAATGCCACCAGTGCCCCAGAATAAATAAACAATAATGCCACCAGTGCCCAGCAATATATAAAAAATGTGCCACATTTGACTGCAATAACATAAAATATTGGAACGTCGCTTACTATGTCCTGCAAGCAGGACATCCCGGCGCTAATGACAGGTTGGCTGGCATTGAGGTATATATATACCCTCTGCCAGCGTGTGAAATTTGCAAAGTCTCACGATGGAAATTGGGATTTCCCACGCTACTCTGCATGTGTAGCGCATGCGTAGTCCCTTTAAAAAGCATTGCATCCATGTGAATTTCACACGGATGCGATACTCAGGTCCAAAATCAGGTCCAAAGTTATGGAGGTTCAATTAGCTTAAATAGAGGAGGGAATTTTTTTTTTTTCCTGTCTCTATCTAATTGAAGAGGAATTTAACCCTTTGTTGGCTGTCTTGAAGTAAGGTTAAAGTGTGCTTGTTATTATTTTGTCAGATCTTCTGCTTTTGTTATATTTCACAGTATTAACTAGCTATTATACCCGGGTGACTATTTATTGTTAGCAGTATGAAGATCCCATTAAGTGATCTAATTTTTTTTTTTTTTATCTTCCAGAAATTCTATGGGACTTTTGACATTGATGAGCCTACAAATGTTAGTGAAGAACATCAAGTTGAGATTCCAGACACATTGACAATGCAATAAAGAAAAATGCTCTCGATAACCTAAAAAAAACACCACTGCTTGCTTATGAATATTAGCATGTAACTTTTATCCCATGGTAACATCATTGTTCCATATACCTGGCTAGTACCTAATTGTAAAACAGATTCTTTAGATAATATTATGATTAATTTTGAATGAGCTTTTATTATGCAAAATCATAAGCATATTTCTTGTGAAACACCCTCACATTACAAAATATGTCTTGGAAAGATCCAACCTAATGGAAATCAGAATAACCTTATTTATTAAATTAAATGGGTAAATGTATCTCTGTCCAAATTTCTTAGAAGAAAGATCATAATACTGGGGGTAGATTTCCTGGCCTTATCACTCATGGATTTTTTGCTTGAAATATGACTTTTAATAGAGCAACATGAAACTTCTTCAACATAGTTCTTATTTGAAATGCAGTGTTGCATATTTGTGGGAGATTCATAGGTGAGATGTTTGCAAATGATTTGCCCAAAACACAAAAGAATGAAGAAGGGGAATAGCAGGCACATAGTAAATATTCAGCTTATTGATATGAATTTTGGAAATGTTGCAGTGTAAATATTGTTCCAAGGTCTGATTTAGCCTCTGTATCTGTACATTAGACTTAAGATGTTTCGCTGACTGAAATAGCAATCAATAAATATAATTTAGTCGAAAAATGTCTTTGTTATTTGAAGTATAACATGTGCTCAAGTCAACTTGCAAAGAGAACTGAGAACCCCAATAATGGTTACATAGGATTGTATAGGTTTTATGTTATTGGGCAGAATATCATATTACATAACTTACATAGAAAAGTTAATTTAAGCAATACATAGTTTGAATGTCAGAGACATTTTATTGTTGTTAATTAGTATGAATAGCATTAAGTCAATCTGCTAGAACGTTTTAAAACTCACATTGAAATCACATGCAGAACATTTTATAAGAATACAGAACCATAGTATAACTATCTGCATAAGCAAAACAGAATATATAATAATGCTTTACACAAATTCACTTACCTCAATCCTTTCTACAACAGTCCTTCATATGATTCATCATCACAAATTTTAACATATTTCTAATGCTCCCTCTCCCAGTCTTGGGCAACTAAGGAAGATTATAGGAAAACAGACAACAAAGGATAAAGGTATTGGCATAGGATTAATTCCCATACTCACTGCATAGAACTAAAGGAGTCACTAACAGTCCATCGGAATCATGATGGCAAGCACAGAGTAATTTAGAAGTATTGCACAGTTGTACATCAGATAGGGAAGGTGTTTCTTTGTTTCAAATGAACTTTATTGACCATCCTTTGGTGAATTACATATATTGGAACATCAGTAATATTTGCTAAATAGTGCACCAATGTAGCGAATATTAGTGACGTTCCAGCATATGTAATATATATATGGTCACATTATGTAGAGTGACACAATCTCTCATTGTGTTCATTTAGATAATCCAAAACTAATACATGCTGTATTAGTTCAGATCTACAAGCCTGAGCTCCTGATTAACTAAATTAAATGTGTTATCATATATTTAAGTTTTTACTAAAAGATCCCCCAAATAATATCTTTCTATAACTTTAAAATTCCAAGTTGACTGAATAACAAAAAAACAATAGACTGCTATAAAATGGCCTGAAACTTTACCTTTCATACAACATGAACTAAAGGGAAACTTGGATTATTTACCTTTATTATATTTTGCTTGGGAAATTGCCCAATATCATGTTGATCCCAGTCACTGATCTATCTGTTGTTCATGACTATGAATGATTTGATAAAAATGACTAGCCATCTCAAATAATTTCCCACCCTAGGCTTATACTCGAGTCAATACGTTTTCCCAGGTTTTTGTGTCAAAATTAGGTGCCTCAACTTATATTCGGGTCGGCTTATATCGAGTATATACGGTAATTGCTGTTTGAAACCAAGCAATATTACACATCTTTTTTAAATACTGAACCAGAAAAATTAGTTCCTTGGTCAAAGAAATGACCCGTGGTATACCATACCTACATACAGATTCATGCACTAGTTTCTCAGCTATGATACTTGTTGTCCGTAAAGCTATTGGAGAAGTTTCTACTCATCCTGAAAACCCATTCACACACACCAAAACATACCACTGCATTCTCACTTTAAGTAGATGGATGAAGACAATTTGTATAATCTAGAAAGGCATAGTTTCCTGTTGAGGACAAGCTAATAACATAGATAATTGAGTGTGTTCATCAGAAATAACAACAACATTTTTACACACCACGTTTTTGTGTGCACTTGACACTTAGGGCATGATTCACACTTAAGAAAGAATTTAGAACATTCCTAAATTTACGCACAGCAAAGACAAGAAAGAATGATTCACAGATCATAAAGAAAAATGGCAAAGAAACACATTAATTGATTCAATTAAGAAGCAGATTGATTTTCTTAGGCTTTCTTTGTTTTATAATGAACAAAAGTATCCAAAAAATTGTTAAAAATTGTAATATGCAAAAATGGCGAAAATTATTAAAATCATAGTTATTGAAGGAGTAAGAAAAACCATTCAGTTTTCACAGCTGTTATAACATAAATATCAAAATAATAAATATCTACATAAATTAGACCTAAACTAAATTTGGATCTCAGGGTCTCACACAAACAACTTATGTTTAAACAATGTTTACAACAAACAATAAAATCATGCACAAACTGTAAATAAATGTAAATAATGAGTACCTTTCAAATTTAAAGTAAAACACAAAATGGTAACATAACAGCATTTTTTTTTAAGATAAGCCTTTATTGCTTTAATCAAAGTGAACACATGCATTCATTATAATCACACAATGTGGGTGAACTACGTGCTGACAGTAGGTATATTGGGAAAAGCAAGCAAGACAAAAACCACAACAACAAACAAAAACAAAACACACAAGACAGTGTACAGGGGTAAAAAATTAGAATTTATTAGATTGAACAATAAAATATACTGTCCGCTGGTATTTATACTAGGTATCCAATGGACATCTAGGCCCAGATTCAATTAGCTTCGCAGCAGCGTATTTTGCAGGCAAAGCTAATTCCGTGAAATTTTTGGGGTGAATTTTATGCTCACCCCATAGAGGTGCGCATAAATATTTGCCTATTTTTCATACCGTATATGACGGGAAAAAGCACAGTGCATACTTTTTCCCGTCATCACGGCTAATTGAATCTGGCCCCTAGCGTGAATGGCTATTGGGTGTTATTATATGATGTACAGTCAATGGATGCTGATAATTACAGCAGTGGGAGTGCAGAGTAGAACACAGTAAGCGTTATCAGCTCATATGAGAGAATTCTGTGTGTCAATAATCGGCAATGACTCCCCTTCTGTGGGTGAGCGCTGACTATCAAGGGAAAGTCCCAATGAAAGTGTCAATGCTGGAAGATCAAAGGGTCACTAAGCCTGTTGTCGGGTATGCTCCCGCTTATGAACGGCAGAAGTCCATATCTTAGCTATCTGTATTGGAGTTAAGTGCTTCTTTCAATGGGTATTAGTTGTTAAAAATACAATGTCCATGCAGGACAGAATGATTGGTATATTATACCTTCGGTCCGGTGGATAAGGGTGCACCCTGCGTCGTGCGCTGTGATGGAGACAGCCGGTGGGTGGTGTGTCTCGCTGTACTGATGTGGCTGCTCGTTGCAGCCTCTGGCAGACTCATGCTGGGGAAATCCCATTGGCTCTCACATGCCGTGTGATGATGGTAAGGTACGGCTAGTGCTGCAGATAGTAGCGGGTCACGGAGCGGGAGCAGTGATGGGTCCTGAGATGTCTGAGTAGCTGGAGAGCTCTCCTGGTCGATGCGTTTTGCCCCTCTATGTGGGGGCTTCTTCAGGATACAGAGCTACTTGTACAAGACAGGGCCAGAAGAGCATATGGGCTTGGAATTCTAGGTGGGAAGGTTATACAGATGCTGGATGGTCGTGATTGGTGGAAGCTGTGGTCATATGGTGGTTTGGAGGCATGGCAACACACGCTGACAGGGCAGCTGATGTAAACAAACTCACGTGGTGGTAGTGCAGTGTCAGGTTCCAGTGTAAATAGTGTTATGAGCTAATGCGTATGTTGTGTATGTGGTACGATATATACATGGCAGAACATACAGAACATGCATAATGCAGACCATACAGAGGAATACATATGAGAATAACTGATGGTAATGGTTAGATAACTCGGGACAATTAAACAGTATTGAGAATGGGGTGCGGAATTGGAAACTATGAAGAATGTAGAAATGGACAAAAATAAACAAATGAATGAAAAATAAAAACTTGGAAAAACGAGAAATATGAAAATAATGAGAATATGGAAAATTATATAAAAATATGAAAATATAAAAATTGAATAAAATGTTAGAGAAAAAATCTGGTTATAAAAATGTAAAAATGCATGAAAAAAATTAACTAATGAAAAATGGAAAAATGAAAAAAAGGATATATCATGAAACTAATGATCGCATTCACCCACTTTAAGGTCTGGTAGCCCTTCTAGAATTAATACAGCCTCCTATACCCATTAGCAGCGCAGGCAGAGTACACCAAATCGATTATAATCATACAGCAGCTGTGTGTTGAACAAACATAAAAGCATGGGGCTATCTGTTAACCATGCGGATGTCAGAAAGGGACATTCTTATCTTTTCCTGTGCGTATGTTACTCTGCGTAAGCCCTTTTTAAATGTGAATCATTCTTAAGTCTCGAGAAACGCCTATACTGTACATTAGTAGCCCGAATGCTGCTCATTTACATTAAGAGTCTTGTCCCTGTAGCCACGCATGTGGATGTCAGGACATTCCCAAGCATGCATTATTTCTAAGTAGCCGTTCTTATCTGTGAATCATTCTTACATGGTTTCAGTATGTAGTTTTGAGTTCCGAGCATGCTCAGTTTAAGTATTTTTACATCTATACGCACTGAAATCCTGTTCTTCCTTAGTTGTGAATTAGGCCCTTAATAACAATTATTTGTTTGTTAATTGCAAAGCTTCTATCAGTTCTTAAACTGCTATTGGGGTACCACTTGTTAAAAAGATCAAAAAGCTTCCAAATGGTCCAAAATCATAAAAGAACCCCAAACGCATACTTTTTCTCTCTTATATTTTGACTATAAGCTGAGCCAGTTATTTATACACAATCATCTGTAATTTAAGCAAACTTTTTTTCTTCACCTTTTTACAGGTTTTTCATGTTACCTTCCGTAATTTCCTTTTTTGTTTACTACATATTTCTTCATTTATGTGTTTCTGGTATGTTTTGTTTTTTTTTTTTTTTAAATCTTTATTTATATTTTTGAATGAGATTCTCCAGTAGCCATACAGAATAAGGAAAACATGTAAGGAAGTTGGGTTACATCACATTTTAAAAAATAAAATGTTTATACATCAATCTAGGAAACAGCCGAATCCAAATCACAAGTTATGCATCCCGGAATTATTATATTTGTATATTTGTATAAGTAAAGAGAAACTACTAATAAATTGAAAAGACAAACAAGACAGACAGGGGTAAAGGAAGAAGGGGGAAGGGATAGGGTGGAGAGAAGTGGATCTCACCTATAGAGCAGGCATATTCAAGAGATATTTGCAAGCAGAACCAAACCTGAGATAACCACCTAGCACCTATTGCCTCATAACTGTTAGGTACTCTTGTGTCAGCCGGAATTCCAACCAGCGAAACCAGACCGTTACGTAGGTCTGGTATCGCGTGGATGCAGGCAGAAGGAGATCATCCATTGATTCGTACCAGTCAATCCTGGTGAACCAGTCCTTCACAGTTGGGGGGGAGAGGGACCTCCAGCGCAAAGGGATGACAGCTCTGGCTGCGTTGGCTAGATGACGTAAGAGGGATTTCTTGTACGCCTTAACAGGTGTTTCGGAGTAGGACAATAACCAAAATGTTGGCCCGTCAGGGACATCCTCCCCCAGTATTTTCTGAGAGGTTTCTCTCACAGTGCACCAGAATCTGATGATGGCAGGGCACTCCCACCATATGTGCATAAAGGTACCTATTTCAGTTTGACATCTCCAGCAATGGGGAGGGTATGTAGGGATCATGCGATGAATCACGGAGGGCACCCTATACCATCTAGTAAGGACTTTTTACTGTGTCTCGATGGTCTGTATTGAAATCGAGCTAACACGGGCTAAGGCAAATACTTTCGTCCAGTCCGCCTCATCTAAGGGATGAGGCAGCTCACTATTCCAAGCTTCGGTGTAGCGTGGTAGAGTAGGAAATAGATGCTCCAAGACTAATTTGTAGATGATAGATATTAGGTGGCGAGGTATCTCTGCGGCTAGACAAAGGGCCTCAAAGGGCCGGGGTTTGCGCCTCGTATCAGCCGTGAGCTTCGATTGGGACATAAAGCTGCGTAGTCCCAGATACAACCAGAAGTCCCTCTGAGTGAAGGAGAACCTCTGCTGCATCTCTTGGAAAGAGAGGAGACTGCCCCCCTGCACCAACCGACCGACCCTCGTACAGTCCATTCGTATGAGTCGTGTAATGTTAGTATCGTCAAGTCCCGGGGGGAACTCTCTGTTATGAATCAGGGGGGTAAGTGGTGAGTAGCGTGTTGAAAGGCCTTTCCTGTAGCGTAAGTAGTTCCAGCAGGTCAGGGTAGGTGAAATCGTAGGGTGAGAGACTCGGGGAGGGGCCGCCAGCCAGGGAAGTGTCCCAAGAGGGACTGGGGAAAAGTAGTTCTCCAGGGTCACCCACTGTTTGGGTACCCCCAGATCAGACCACTCCACCACCCTTGTCATCATTGCAGACCAATAGTAGCCTTGCAAGTGGGGGAGCTGGAGCCCTCCCCGCTCCCTACGTCGAAATAGTACATCGGGTTTGAATCGCGGTCGTCTTCCTTGCCAAACAAAGTCTCGTACTATCCGTTGTAAGTGAACAAAGAAGGAGCGGGGTATCGTGATCGGGAGCGTTTGAAAAAGGAACAGTGTTCTAGGAAGAATGTTCATCTTCACAATGTTCATTCTCCCCAACCAAGAAAAGTTTTTAGGGGACCAGTCTGAGAGATCCTT